>LGTU01000110.1:0-59570 GCA_001314425.1 Phytophthora pluvialis | reverse complement strand
CATCCTTTGGTGTGAGGTCACAGGGTTTGTGGAACGGAGATCGCTAGCTCAGCGAGTCTCCGGAGGGATTAAGCTTGGTTGTGCAGTACTCGACGAGAGCGAAGCCGCAACTGAACCCGGCAGGGCCGAACCGCGAAGGGATCACACCCAACGCACAGGCCAACATCGCCGACCTGACTCGGCGAATTATTGTGTTGTTGCGTGGAAGCCGCACTAACGACGTTTTCTGTGAATTACAACGCCACAACTGGTGCCGCGACCCGGGATTCAGGGTGTGCTTTGTTTTCGTAGGTACCAAGCAACCAAGTTCGAGCAAAAAGTGAAGAGAAGGTGGCCAAGGAATCGACCAGTCTGAGCGATGCAAGCCCGGCGACGGTCGGGGGATCGCCGCTCCCTGCGCCGGACTCGACGAGCGTCGGTGTCGCCAACGCGGATGCGAAGGTAGCACGGACCGTCCAGTTCGACGAGTTTGATGCTGAAGGCCATGAAGGTGAAGAAGATGATGATGAAGAAGAAGAAAAATGGGAAGAGAGAGTGGCGTACGGCGTCATCAAGACGACCGCCGGACTCCGCGAAGAAGTTGAAGATGCGGAAGCCTCCTGGGTGGCCGTGGAGCGTCGGTACAGTCGTATTAGTGGTGGGTGGCAGGTGGGGTACAGGTGGGGGACACGTCTTTAAGACTGGTGAGGGCTGCGAAAGCCTCCTGGATGGCTGTGGAGCGTCGGTGCGGTCGTAATAGTGATTGGTGGCAGGTGGGGTACAGGTGGGGGACACGTCTTGGTGAGGGCTGCAAAAGCCTCCTGGATGGTTGTGGAGCGTCGGTGCGGTCGTAATAGTGGTTGGTGGCACGGGGGGTACAGGTGGGGGACACGTCTTTATGACGAATCCCCTAATACGCGTATCTGATGATCAATATCACTTGATACTCGGCTTTTTAGGAATTGCAAGCGGATCAGGATGAGCGATACCTCCAAAATGGTCAATGCTCCGAACCCCTGACTCTGACGCAGATACGAGGTGAATGAATACCAGTGCGACACCCACCCCGTATTCGAAAGTGCTACCAAACTTTGTCCAGACGGCTATCGAGCGATTTCGGGAGTGTGCAAAACATGGCACCGCTGTTTACCTACATTTTGAGGTGAAGTTCAAGAACAAATCGGACACAGGGACTAACAATCGAAATTCTAGTGTATTGTGGTCTGTTACTGTAGCGTGCGTTCGCCTGATCCAGCACCAGCCGTAGTGATGGTGGAAGTGCGGTGGCGGCACTCGTAGTGCATGCGCGGCGGGACATCAAAGGCCACCGTGGGCTGCGGGGGGGGGCATTGTGTGCAAATTGCGTTGTCAGCGACTGTGGGACATGCCGGCTCACAGCGTAGGTAAACTTTCGTCCTAGCTCAAGCCGCGCAGTTTACGGGTCTCAAATCTGGATGGTCAACGGATGAACTGTACAGTAATTTGGGTACGCTGTTGGATCAACAGTGTTGATAGGGCTCTGGGGTGATTGAATGAAGGGTGAACTCCAACAGTATGATAGCAACTGCGATAGCGACGAGTACAAAGCTCACTAACTGCACTGGTAGTACAAGGATAACAGCTTATCATCATCGAGAACCGCGTAAATCAATTGAAGAAGCGATATATTACGGCGCTCATTAAAACCAAAGGCCTGGTGAGCTTGTCCGCATCGCACGCATTTTACCACCCCGGGGGGGGATGATGGTGGTGGTGCGGCGGTGGTGAGCAAGGTGGAGCTCCGTAATAGCCAGGTTCCGGAGGAGGAGGGGGAGCCCCGTTGTAGTCCGGAGGCGGAGGGTAGAACACTGGGGGAGGCGGAGGGCTGTGATGATGATGATGGTGCGGCGGCGAGAACGGCACCGGCGGAGGGCAGCCGGGGCCATATCCATACGGCGGCGGCCGTGGGGGCGGGCACTCCATCGGCGGCGGCGGTGGGTGTCTTCCGCGCGGCGATCCTGGGTATCCGCGATACATGGTTCTGCCTGAGTCTGCTTACCCGAAGTCTTGTGTGAGCTCGAAGCGGCGAAATGTGTTGTGATTATCGTGGCCCTAGTGAAATGATGCAGCGGTTGCGAGGCGAGCCGGGAGATCTTGAAGCGCGCTGTCACAGCGGCAGGAGAGCCCCACGGAGCGGGATGTTCATGCGACGCGCAGCTACTGCAAGCGCGTGTTGATAATCCAGCCCCGTGACGTTTTTGTGCCAAACCTGATCTACCAAAGCATGACGTGCGCTTGATCGATGCTGCAGAGCTGGCGCTTGGCCTCCGCTATGGTTGAGAGTCTCAACTTGAGACCTTGGCCGTAAGCAACAGATGAAAGACCATGAAGGCTACAGGTGAAGAAGGTCACGTATATTTATGGTGGCAACAGTAGAAGCTCCACGTTTTTCCGTTTGTCTTCTGCTTGAAGCCGAGCTTACCAGCCACGTGGCGGAGGCGCGCTGTGGTGGTGCGGCGGCGGTCCGTGATGGTGGTCGGGCGGCGGAGGGCTGTGGTGGCCATGGTGGCCATGGTGGCCAGGAGGGGGCGGGCTGTGGTGGCCAGGAGGGGGCGGGCTGTGGTGGCCAGGAGGGGGGCCGTGATGGTGGTGCGGCGGGCTGTGCGGAGGCGAGTGCGGGTGGCCGAACATGGCGCTGTTTCCCTGGTGCCGCTGATGGGTCTTGGCAAATTGAGGAATGAGCCTCGCCGCGTGGGTGACGCTGGTCCAGTGTCAATTGACACGACCGCTTAGAACAATCAACTTCAACAGGAAAACGTCTCATGTGAGGCAGTATCCAGGATCTGCACGTAGTGCAGGCGAAAACTTCACCCACGTATCTGAGGCCAGCTTATGCCCCGTTGGAGAGCCCATGAAGGAGTGCACCTTCTTCTGGCAACGCTGCTATTTGAACCCTCGAGCAGCACTGCCAGTGGCTCTGTAGTGTTCGGCCACCGATAACAGGCGGTGCTTTGACTGCCTGATTCGCTAGACGAGGATGCGTGTGTCTTGGCTTCATGCGCAGTGATCGTTTCGCCTGGGTTTGAGTGGTGAAAGTAACTCAGAATCTGTACTTGCATCGAAACCAGGGAAAGTTTCACGGTGCACGAAACACAAATGTAGCGCCTGGATCAAAACAGGTTTGCCTAGGCTCGATCGTGGTGAACTTGTCAGCCGAAATCACAACTGTCAAACCGTTTGACGGTTGACGACGAAAGTCGAGATGTTGGCCTACATCTCGACTACATTAACAGCGGCATCAAATCGTGCGGCAAGCTGGACCTCACTTGTCTCCAGATGTACCCTGAAGCTGATGAACAAGACCTTGAGGTTAGCAACGATGCGGAAACGTTAATGTAGCTCTGAGTACGAAAGCTCGTGATGTTATGCAAACCTACCGAATGTAGCCATATCACATTCCGAGCCTTTTGAAATGATCGGAACAGTTTCGATTCGGAGCATTTTGCAAGCATTCTGAACGTGCTCCCTTTCAACACTAGTCAGGCGAGTATTAGGCAGCTACGGTACATGTACTTGAGAATCCCAAGTTGAGATCGCCCGCGATTTGCGGTGTGATCGCGCTCCAACGGGGACCACAAGACAAAAAACGTTATTCCACTATTACGATGTCGTGGCACAACGCTGAGTGGAGTCGTCCCTGCAGTCTCGTGTCGCCGATGAGACCTCGAGAGCAACCAAACTAAGAAGTGCACCAGAATTCTACGACGAAACAAGCTCTCGATCAACGACAGCGTGGGGGTTGCTAGCCATTTTCTCCGTTAACCGAAAGCAAATCGCGAACTTGTGCTGTTTACACTACGCAGGGCGACACCGCCGGACACTTTCCGCAGTCAGCCCCAATCTTCCTGACCTCTTTACGCCCGAGCACGCTTACTTGAACATTTTCTTCATCTTCTTGCCCATCTTCTTGAAGCCTTTGCCCTTGTACTTGTGGCCCTTGAACTTGTGGCCCTTGTGCTTGCCGTGCTTGTATTTGCCGTGCTTCATCTTGCCACCAGCGATCACCACGCCGGGCTGGGCCACGTAGGCCGGCTGGCCGTACGCGTAGCCGGGCTGCGGGGAATGGTGGCCGTGCGCGGCGGGATATCCGTGTTGTGCGGGGTAACCGGGCTGCGGGGGGTAGCCTTGCTGCGGGGGGTAGCCTTGTTGCGGGGGGTAGCCTTGTTGCGGCGGGTATTGCTGCGGCGGGTAGCCTTGCTGTTGCGGGTATTGCTGCGGCGGGTAGCCTTGCTGTTGCGGCGGGTAGCCCTGCTGCTGCGGGGGGTAGCCCGGCTGCTGCGGGGGGTAGCCCGGCTGCTGCGGGGGGTAGCCCGGCTGCTGCGGGTACCCTTGCGGGGGCTGGCCTCCGGGGTACATCTTGGCTTGGACTGGGAGCTTCGCTGCGCTTGCGGGCCGTCGCCGAGATCGAAGTGTCGTACCGTCGGAGAGATATACTCGATGCGTGGTCCACGCCACATTCGGTGGCAGCAGCCAGTGAACGCTGTCAATACTATCTGCACATTCCCGCACTACACGATGTTTTCGGCGTTTGCCACTGAAAGTTAATAAACCCTCCCTATTTCGCTCGTTTCTAGATTGGACAGTTGAGGTATTCAATTATGCGCGACCGCTGAGGATGGATGTCATCGCCGCCAAATCTCCACCGATGGAGGTGTCGACAGGAAACTATTGCCCAGCTAAACCCTCTGAAAACCGTGAGAACGGCGATAGATCACTAAGCTGAGCTGGACCTGACCATGACCGCGTGCTCCGCACACGGATCTTAAACCGCAGGCGTTGTGAGCGAGTTCTGTTTCACCCCCTCCTATCACCTCAACCCTACGGTGAATGAGCGTTTTGTACCGCCAGTCACTTCGTACCTACACCGCAAATACCGAGCGGTGACTGGCAGATAACCCGTCACAAATCAGCCAATCCGAGGGGGGTCGTTTTTATCGCAGCCATTGTCCAGGAAGCGCCGCAAACGACTGCCGAGATGGAGACGCCGCTGGCGATCGGAACGCGCTGCGAACTGCTGTCGTCAGGGCCCAATGGCAGTCTGCGCGCCAGCATCAAGCGCTACGGAAATATCGCGTACGTTGGGTCGATCGAGGGCCTCCCGGACGACGGCTGGCTGGGCGTGCGGCTGGATAAACCGCTGGGCAAAGGCGACGGGTCGTTCCAGGGCAAGCGCTACTTCGACTGCAAGCCGCTGCACGGCGCCATCGTGCGTCCGGGGAGGGTCAACACCATGGGCGAGTTTCCCCTACTAACGACGCACGAAGAGAGTCTGACGCACGCGCTGGAGGGGCGGCGCAAGGAGAAGCAGGGCGCGAGGAGTGCGGCGGCTGGCGACCACTCGAAGCTGCAGCGGGAGCTTACGACCGATGAGCTGGCAACGGCGTTCTGGGGGAAGTTTACGCAGCAAGAGGAGCACGTGCGCAAGCAGGTGGGGCTGTTCTGCGAGCAGAAGAAGCAGCCGCTGCCGTGTGAAAAGGCCAAGGAAGTTAAACTGGACGCGCTGGTTCTCGAGGTGAACGCTATGAGAGACGCTGCGGCAACGGCGGCGTCGCTGTACTTGTCGCCGTATGACACTCGCCACACGCAGCTGATTCTGTCGAAGCTGCTGGAACTGATTGATACTACGCGCGTGACGTTTGCTCCGAGGAAGAAGTTCACGTTCCGAGCTCATGCAGCGAGAAAAGCAAAGGCCAAGGCGGTGGAGACGCAGGACCAGCCAGAACAAGACGCGTTGTCTTCTGCGGCCGACTCTGCTGGCAATCTGCAGTCCCCATCGACTATACAAAGGGCGATGGAGTTTGACGAGATGGTGCATGCCAACAAACAGAACGAGGTCATTGTCATCGATAGCAGCAGCTTTGCCGACGCAGACGACAGCAAGCGTCGCGACCTGAACTTCTCGCGCCTGACCAACTGCGTCGTGCTCGTTGGCGTGGAGACATCGGCCATCCGCGGTGATGCACTGAAGAACTGTGTGTTCTACACTGGGGCGATCTTCGGCAGCTTGTGGCTTGAGAACAGCAACGGCTGCGAGTTTTTCGTCGCATGCCGCCAGCTGCGCGTTCACTTGAGCATGGCAACGACCTTCCACCTCCGCATCCCGAGTCACCCCATTATTGAAGACTGCCAGCAGATGCAGTTCGGGCCGTACCGCCTTCAGTTTGATGGTCTCAAGGCGCAGCTGGAACGCCTGGGCTTGTCGAAGGACTCGGGTCTCTGGGCTAAAGTGAACGACTTCAAGTGGCACAAGGCGCAGCAGTCTCCGAACTGGAGCATCCGCGACCCGAAGCAGCCACTGCCGAAGATCCCGGCAGAGTTGGAGAAGCTGATTTCGTATGACTAAGTTCGAGTCGCATAGCACTGCCGGTGGCATATTTAATGGCGAGCGCTTGCTTGGCGTGCGTGCCCAGATCGAAGAGAGATCGCAAGACAAGTGCTCTTGAAAGTATATAAACACATGCAGCTGGATACCTGGCATCCATCTATCGTCTCACCAAGCGCCCACGTTCCTGTCGGTCTAGTCGTGCTTGCTCTTGTGCTTTTTCTTTTTCTTGGCGTCCTTGTCCTTGTGCTTGTGCTTGTGCTTGTGCTTCTTAGGTTTCGCCTCGACTTCCTCCTCCACCTCTTCGACGGGCGCTGCCTCCACTTCTACCACCTCCTCGGCGGGCTTTTCGTGCTTGCGCTTCTTGCTCTTCTTGTCCTTCTTTTCCTTAACCGGCTTGGTCGCCGACTCTCCAGCGGACAGGTTAAGATGCGTGGCCTTCTTCACTTTCTTCGTCGAGGTGGGCTTCACGACGCCAGCGCCGTCAAAGCGCATGGTGGCTTCAATGGCGACCATGCCGCCAGCAACGTGGACCCTACTCAACGGCAACAAACACCTGCGTCAGCACCACGCGCTGCGATCGAAGAATAGTTTGCAACGAAGCAGTTCACTCACCGCAGCACCTTCACCTCGACCTCGTCCTCCACGGAGATGGTGGAGCCGTCCTCGCCCAGCCTGCATGACCAATTACAGAGCGCACACAGCGTCAATAACAATCCAACATAGCAGCAGCGGCGGCCATCGTACCAGCAGTCCTGGGCGTAGTTGTGCACGTAGCCCTTGGGCAGCTCGGCCTCGCCCACGGAGCCGTTGAAGACGCCGGCGAAGAGCATGCCGACGTGGTTGCTGCCGATCTTGTTGACGACGCCGCGCAGCCGCATGCCCTCCTGGGGGCGGAAGACCAGCGCGTCGGCCAGAACCTTGCAGTGGATGAACGGCATCTCGTTCACGATGGCGCCGTAGGGCCGGTCCAGCTGCACGCGGCTGAAGCTCAGCACCACGCCCTGCAGCGGCTCCGAGTACCGCATGAGCTGCTCCGTCAGGTCCTGCTCGATGCCCACGCGCGCGTCCGCGGCGTGGCACGGCGACAGACTCACGCTATGCCGCACCTTGCACAGCACGAACGCGTTCGACACCATTCTGCTGCTGCTTGGCATGCGCTGGTCGGGTCCCTTTGACGCCAACACGGTTCTAAATGGCGGCCCCGCTTCCAGTGAGTGTCCATGCTGCCATTATTCCGATACATGGTGGTAAACGTAGCGCTTAAGTCGCGTCCGAGCGACTTAAGCGCTACTTTTACTTCAGACGACGAGAGGCTCTCGCTGCTGCTCCCCACACTACCGGAACGCGCCATGAACGTCGTGATGCTGCGTCGATCGGCCGCGGCCGTGGCCGCCAAGCAGAGCCTGAGCCGCACAGCGCCCGCCGCGGCGGCCGGCAGCGCGCGCGGCTTCGCGAACGTGCCTCCTCCAGGCCAGCTGGACCCCAAGCCCACGTGGGGCGAGGTGATCGAGAAGATGTCCGACACCTTCTTCCTCTCGGACGTGTTCCGCGCCACCTGGCTGTCCTGGGAGGTGCACGTGGAGCGCAAGGTCACCATCAACTACCCATATGAGAAGGGCATGCTCAGCCCGCGCTTCCGCGGCGAGCACGCGCTGCGTCGCTACCCGAGCGGCGAGGAGCGGTGAGTGAACGAATCCCGTTCTGGTGGTCCGGCCAGACGTCGGAAGAGTCGCGTTCTCATCCTTTATGCCTGCTATTGTTATTTGCCATTGCAGATGCATTGCCTGCAAGCTGTGCGAAGCTATCTGCCCTGCGCAGGCCATCACCATTGAAGCGGTGCGTGACTAGAGTGTTAAACGGATCTTCGCATGGAGAAGTGGGGCTGATGAGTGTTCGTGCCGCTGCTGTTGACTTTGTGCAGGAGCCGCGCGCGGACGGCGCGCGACGTACCACTCGCTACGACATTGACATGACCAAGTGCATCTACTGCGGCTTCTGCCAGGAGGCGTGCCCCGTGGACGCCATCGTCGAGGGCCCCAACTTTGAGTTCGCCACCGAGAGCCACGAGGAGCTACTGTACGACAAGGCCAAGCTGCTGGCTAATGGCGACAAGTGGGAGTTCGAGATTGCCAAGAACCTCTCGGTCGAGCAGCTCTACCGTTAAGCAGGCACAGACACACAGAGGGGCCCTGCAATCTGCGAGCAGTGAGATCGGGTCCTCGACGGGGTGTTCAGCGGGGCGTGGATTGGATTAAGCTTGTAGCATCAGCCTCGCCTGACTGCCTTGCCTCGCTGGGGTACACGAGTGGGGTGCCTTTATAACAAAGAAAATAAGAGCAAATGAATGGAGGAGTTTGAGGCTCGTCGGGGAGCAGGTGAATGGCATTCAGTGATCGGCATTCAGGCGCATACACGCCGGTTAGATACAAGTATACCTACAGAGAATGCATTGAGGTTACGGCGCCGTCGCACTACACGTCTTCCGGCGGTGCGATGGTGAACTTGATCTTCTTGATGGTCTGGCCTGCGAACTGGTACGTCTTGTCCGGCACTCTGGTCGTGTCCGTGTCGTAGAAGTAGCTCGTGCCCACGGTCTCCTCGAACTGTCCGTGCAGCTCATACTCTCCGATTTTCAGCATCGGAGTCGCCGTGTCGATGCCCTATGTCGTTAATCCAACCCAGCAGCTCCAACGTCAGCCTCAATGCTTCGACAGCCTGCCGTCCAACAGCCCACGCACCTCCAGCGTCGCAGCGCTGTAGTCGTCGAACAGCGGGTGGTTCTTGAAGTCGCACAGCTCCAGCACCACCAGCATCTCCTCCTCCTCTTCACTCGCTTCTGCATCACCGTCGTCTACTGCTGCAGTCGGAGCTGGAGCTTTGTCCTCCAGCTCGTCCGCATGTCCATTGCCGTCCACCTGCTGCTCGCTCGTCTGCTCTTCAGCCTGCACATTGTTTGCCTCCGTCTCTTCCTCCTCTGCTCCATTCTCCACCGACCTCCGTCGCTTCCCCGTCATCGTAGCAGCTGCACGATCGTCGTCCTTCATGGTCTGCCCAATAATGTCCAAGTGTCAGTAACTACCCCGAATAATACCCTCGTTATAGTGACATATGGAGCTCGGCGTCCGTGACCAGCCAAAAGTCAATTGTGCAAGTTGCCAACCGCTTCACCATGGCGCACGTCGGCGAGGAAGCGACCATCGTGCTGTCGGGCATCGGCACGGAGCTGTCCGATGGCATGCTCATGAACATGTACCGCACCTACGGCCCCATCGTGCGCGTGCGCCACAACGGAACCAACTCGGCGTACGTCCACGCTCCGTCGTGCTTGTCACTGCATTTTTTGTGCTCAGTTGTCGTGTTTGATGCAGCCAGGTGATCTTCGGGCAGAAGCAACACGCGCTCAAGGCCGTGGAGGCGACCAACGGCGCGGTAGTGTATGGCAAGACGCTCAAGGTGTCGCTGCAGCGCAAGTTCAAGAAGACGGTGGAGCCGTGCCGCGGCTTCGCTGCCGGAATCTGCCGCAAGGGCGACCTGTGCAAGTACTACCACGTGACAGATACCGCAGCTTTCGCGTCGTCGGCGCCTCCTGCCGTTGCCAAGGCTCCGCGCGAGCTCAAGAAGAAGACGCCGAAGCCGAAGCCTGCTGCCCCGACCGTTGTTCCGTCCGACGTTCAAGGGATCCCACCCACGCAGCTCTGCCGTCATTTCACTCGTGGCTTCTGTGCGCAAGGTTCGGAATGCAGGTTTGCACATGTGCTGGGGGTGTCGAAGGACGCCGTGCCTGCACCTACGGGCAAGGTTGCGCAGCTGTGCCAGTTCCACCTCAGCGGAGTGTGCACTCGTGGCGACGCTTGCAGATTTATTCACCAGCCTAAAGCAGTCGCCGCGCCAGAGAAGGCGTCTCCAGCCAAGGCTGCTACGTCTGCGAACAAGTCTTCTGCCCAAAGTGAAGAGGAGAGTGAGAGCGAGGCTGAAACGGAACAGAACGAGGAGACTCGTGCATGCGTTGAGTGCGAGAAGCCGGGTGTCGCCGTGTGGAAATGCGCGAAGTGCGACAACTCGCTCTACTGCGATGGCTGCAACTCGGCCGTGCATCGTGCTCGCGTGATGGCCAAACACAAGCGAGCGAAGCTTCCGCCGCCAGTTCCCACGCTGCCGCGCTGTGGCGAGTGCGAATCTAAGACTGCTAGCGTGCGTTGCGAACAGTGCGAGGTCCCGTTCTGTCCTTCCTGCGATGCGAGTGTGCACAAGTTTAAGAGCTTGCGGAAACACACCCGCGTAAAACTATCTGGCAAGACTGAGAAGGCGAAGCCGAAGACCAAGGAGGAGCCCAAGGTTGCTAAGAAGAAGGAAGGGAAGAAAAAGCAAGCTCAAGCGGATCCTGCACCACAAGCCAAGGTTGCAACCCCCGTGTCTTACGTCGAGAGCGTCCCACAGCTTGAGTTTTCTAGTGATCCAGAATCGTCCGAGTCAGAGGACGAAGAGATGGCCGAAGCCTCACCTGTTCAGCCGCGCCCAGCGCTGGTCACTGCGTCATTGGCGGATGGCGACGATGAGCCGATGGCTGATGCGTCAGAAACAGAGTCCGAGGAGGACTTTGACGATGTCAAGCCGCACTCTTCGGCCCCAGCGGGCCTCGCGAAGAAGCAAGCGCAGGCTTCTGAGGCATCGGAGTCCGAGTCTGAGCCAAAGCCGGTACCTGCATCTGTCCCGAATATGGAGCTGTCCTCCGATTCCGACAGCTCCGATGATGAAGCCCCAGAGCCGACCCCGGCACCTGCTTCAGCTTCCAAGGCAGATGCGTCTTCCGAGTCTGGAAGTGACTCCGAGGGTGAGGTTCCTTCGAAGCCCACGCCGACGCCAGCTCGCAAGCCGACTCTGGCGGAACTATCGTCTGAATCTGAAAGTGACTCCGACGGTGAAGCTCCATCCAAGCCGGTCATGAAGCAGACAAAGAAGCCAGCACCGAAGGCTGCTCCTGCAAAGCCGTCTTCCGGGTCGTCTTCTGATGAATCTGAAGACGAAGCTCCACCCAAACCTGCGGCGAAGACCAAGCAGACGCCTGCCCCCAAAAAGAAGAAAGTGGCTTCGTCGTCGGACTCGTCGAGCTCGGACTCTTCAGACTCTTCCGAGGATGAAGCTCCTCCGGCTAAGCCTGCTGCCAAGTCTACTCCTGCTCCGCGTCGTGCTCCGGCTCCGGCACCGGCTCCGGCACCGGCTCCGGCACGCAACCACAAGTCTGGGGGTATTTCGGAGGGCAGCTCGCACACTTTGGTGAAGAAGATCGAGGCTTTCAACGAGTCGGGTGAGGGTAACGAGCTGCACCTGGACGCGAACCTGAACGGCTTCGAGCGACTGCTGGCACACGACTGTGCCGAGCGCGTTGGCCTTGCGCACGAGAGCACCGGCTCCGGGCTCGAGCGTCATATCATTATCTCGCGCCATGGTGCGAAGCGTGTTGCTGCGGATGCTGGCCACGGTCCCACGTCCAAGAAGGGCAAGCACCACCACCACTAAGTTAGGACTGCTCGCAATGCAGATAAGACAAGACTTAGCTAGCCTAGTGACACCGAACAGCTATAATAGATTTCCTCTTCTTCTCCGTGTTCATCTCTCGCGCTTCGTATCCTCCAAAGATTCAGAGTATCTCACAGCCCGCGAGAGCAGCTCTAAGGCTTGCAACAGAGGGTTCTAGTGCCATAGCTCCGGAGTGTCCAATTCTTGCTCTAACCTTTCCCCTCCTCCACCTGAAAACTGTCCGTCCGTAAGCCCGACCGTCTCTGCTGGCGTCCGTCGAGCGTCCTAAGCGCCTGCAACTGCAGACGGCAGACGGCAGTCTTACTTGCGGGCGGCCCTTCTGTCGGCACGCGTAGCGGCGTGGAAACCCGAGCGAATGGCAGCCACGGACCGCGAGGAACCGCAGTCCTGGCAGTGCACGAAGTAGAGGCGGCTGACCGAGTCACGCGTGAGCGTGGTGTTGGGCGAGCGGCACATCTGGCACGAGACGTACTCGGTGATGTACTTGCGCAGCAGCGACTCGATGTACTTGGGCACGTAGCGGCCGCGGATGACGAGGCGCTGGTTGCCGTCGATGGATCCCTCCGTGCCCAGCTCGGCCAGCGTGAACTGCAGCACGTGCTCGGGCGAGCGGTGCATCATCTGGCAGATCTCCTGGAAGTTCACCCACAGCGTCTTCTTGGTGCCCACGCGCATGAGCTGCGGGGGCTTCATGGTGTGCCGCTTGCGGTCCGTCAGCTCCGGGTTGTTCTCGTGCAGCTTGGCCATGATGCGCGCCAGCAGCTCGTCCTTGTACGAGTACGTGGCGGGGTCCTGCACCAGCACCGAGTTGGCGTCGGCCGTGGCGTCCGTGGCGGCCTCGGCGTCCTCCGACTTCTCCTTCTTCTGTGGGTCATGAATGATGACGTAGATGCGTTAGGAAAAGAATATAATACCGTATAATACAAGCCACGGGGCTCCCCGTGACAGACGCACCTCCTTCTTGACCTTCTTGGATTTCTTCTTCTTCTTCTTCAGGTCGAACATGGCGGCCACGTCCTCGGGCACGGCGGGCGGGGCCACGGCGGCATCGCCCGCGGGCGGCAGCTCCTGCTTCTCGGCGACGTCAGCCATCGTTGATATTGCTTGGTAGTGCTTCCCCCCCTTCCGCTAGCTTGGCTGGTTGCGGGTGGCTCGGGATTTCTTCCTGTAACCTCGACTTTTCTGGTGGCTGCGCGATTTTAGCCAATCCAATAATTGAACGTTTTGTCCAGTGAGTGATAAGAGCTTGATGAGGCTCTTTTCAGCCAATGGACGAGAGGAGCTGCTTCCTCTCGTCCCATTCGCATACTTGTGGACAGCAACAGCCCCCTGCAGGTCAAGATGGCGACCCGCATCCCGATTGCCTTCCGTCGCGGCCCGCGCGCCAAGAAGAAAGCGATCGACCTGATCAAGACCTGGCACATCTTCCGCGGCGACAAGGTGCGCTTCTTGCGGCTCTAAACTCGCCGTATTGACCGAGATAGCGCTCTGTTTACCCCTGCATTGCTACACTGCCAGGTCGAGATCATCGCCGGACCGCACCGGGGAACGCAGGGCGAGGTCGTGAGCGTCGTGCGCGACCAGAACAAGGTTATCGTGGAGAATACCAACATGGTGCGTGTCTGACGGAGCTGCCGCGGAGTTCTAGAGACCTCTGGAGGCTTACAGAGGCTGACCTTGTTGCTACTATCGCCTTCAGTCCCACCGCTACGTGAAGTCCACGCCTGCTGCCGCTGGCCGCTCGTACCTGTCGCCATCGCCCATCCACTACAGCAACGTCAGCCTCGTGGACCCGTCCATCGGCAAGCCCACGCGGGTCGCCATCCGCTTCACGGACGAGGGCGAGAAGGTGCGCGTGTCCAAGAAGACGGGCACCATCATCCCTAAGCCTGCGGTCCTCAAGGAACGTCACAACCCGCGACGAACAGGTGCGTTGCGCAATGCCTTTCGTTGGTGGCTTTTGCCCCGACGCTGTGGTGCTGCGGTTCGTAGCTGACATGTTGGTGCTTTCGTGTTTTGTTGCTGTTTACTTCCAGAAACGGGCCCCTTCGACACGACGCCCGAGGATGTGCTGGAGCGCACGGTGGAGGACTGGGAGGTCACTCGTCTGTAAGCGTCAGTCAGGTCCAAGCCATCATAGGGAGCCACGCAGGTGTGGGAAGAGACGGGGGATGCAGGACTGCAAGCGGAAACACAGCCATGACAGCTATCAGCAGCTTCAACGCAGGTCAAGGTTGTGCTGCGCTGTGGTCGCCCGTGGCGATTGGTGTCCGAGATAATGATAGACAAGAGGAACAGGAGCATGATGACCACTGCAACCGTTGTCACCTAATTTCAGTTTTCCTCGCCTAAATGCAGGCGTGCAACCGCTTTCTGACTCTTTGGCTGCGTGTTCAGGTCCGCTCAGAACGCTGAGGCTTCATCGAGGCTTTGCGGCACAATCACACGAGCGGTTTCTGCTGTTATCCATTCTTGCATTTGTAGATTGGAGCCCCGGCGCGACCGTCAGCAGCGGAGTCAAGCAGCATCGTACACCATGTCGCTCCATGAAAACGAAGAGGCCCAGCCCCTTTCGGTCGAGGATCAGCCGTTTTACGATGCCGTGAAGGCAGAATTCGGTGACCACTGCACGGACGACCTGGCGATCCGCGTAGCTCGCGCGTATCGCGGTGTGAAGAAGAACCGTCAGCAATTCACGATTGCCGAGACCAAGAAGATCCTGGAGGCGCGTACTGCTCACGATGTCGACAATGCCTTGAAGCACGACTTGCCCATGTCCAAGATATACAACGAGTACTGGCCGACCTACATCTACGGTGAAGATAAGGAGGGGCATCTCGTCACGGTGGACCGCATCAGCGACGTCAACCCGGATGGCTTGTTCAAGGCGTTCGCGAATGTCAACGATATTATCCCGCACCGGTGGCAGTACATGGAGCGTATCCAGTGGGAAAAAGCTGCAGTCTCCAAGCGACTTGGTCGTCGAGTCTACAAACACGTGTGTATCGTGGACCTAAAGGGTCTTAGCATGAAGCTGCTGTCGCCGTCGGTGTTGAGCCACCTCAAGGTACGTTGCCAATGCTGTCGTGGTTGACTATTTTGCATCGGTTTGACATTGGCGTCTGTCTTCTAGCCCATCTTCGACGTGGGCCAGCTGTACTACCCGGAGACGCTGCACTGCCTGTACATTGTGAATGCGCCATTCATTTTCTACAGCGCCTGGAAGCTGATCTCAGGACTCATCCAACCCGAGACGCGTGAAAAGATTCAAGTGTTTGTACGTGATTTATCTTGAGAAGTTAGCTGCTGGCGCATTGTACTGAGCCTTGTGTGTCGTGCTTTTTAACCGGAACGCAGAAAGACATGAAGGCATTCTTGGAGGTGGCGCAGAATCACGGTATCCCGCTGTCATCGCTCCCGTCGTACATGGGTGGATCGCACGCGGGACGAGTCATGAATAACACCTTCACGGCATCCGAGCCAGATACGCCATTGCCTGTTCCTGTGGCGAAAACGGTAACGACCGAGGTGACGGCGGCTCCTACTGAAGCCGCTGCCGGACTTGAGGTGTGCGCAGGAACTTAAAAGCGCAATAGTTGACACGAAAGGAGGCTTCAAGCGTAATGTAATCATCGAATTTCCATTCAAAGCTCACATTTGCTGCCAACATGCGGTCATCTCTGGAGCGACTGATGTGTGGTCATTGTTGTTCACAGAGTGCTGGACTCCCTATCGAATAGCTCTTGCTGTACCTGTTGGTAGAAGATTTGCATGGTTCTCGGTTCAGCCAGGCAGTCGCTACTCCCGACAAAGTTCTGAGCGCTCTGGAGCTGCTTGGAACTGGCACCGATGAGAAGCGAGCACGCCAAAGCGCTACACATCGCCGCCCCACGCAGCTGAAAGGTGCTGTCAGGGTCGACGTGCATGTGGATGATTCGGGACCCGACCGTGATATCACCATTGACTTCAATCTCGACGTCCTGCTGTGTTTCGTGTCCTCCAACGAGGCCGCCATTGCGAATGATCTGAACCACTGAAGCAAAAGGGAGCGACTCGAAGCTGCGGACGAACTCGTGTTTGGCCTCTTGTTTGGGCGTCCCTAGTGTCCAGCGCACAGCGCCTCCCCACAGGTGGTAGAGCTCGAGGAATGTTTCTTGCGAGACACTGTGCGAGTAGCAAGCTGAGCGGCAGGTTTCGAGCTCCGCTATGGTCCACAGAGGCATCACCAGCATCAACGTGCGCCTCGTGTCCGATGAGTCTTTTGTGGCCACCGTGTGCGTCGGTGGGGACATCGCGATGGTACGGGCTCGGATTTCAGGATCACTGGGAAATTCGCCGTCATCGGTCCAGGTAGCATCGCACAGATACACTGTGCTTCGCGCTGCGAGCTCCTGACGGAAGCTCGAGCCTCGAGTGCCAGCAGTGACCTCACCGTCCGAAGCGATACACCCGAAGAACCCAGCGATGTCCAGCACGATCGCTGGAGGTGTCTCCAGTCGACGTAAATGCCGCAACACCCAGTTCAGGAAGCTCGTCTTGCCCGTGCCCGAGGATCCGGTGATTACTACCCGGTGGTGCGGCATCTCGGGGTGGTCCAGGAAGGCCATGGCCAAGAGCAGCAGCACTTGGTAGGCTGGACGCACGTACAGACGTGACGGGGCAACTTCAGTCGATGCCAGGGGTGTGTCGCCGAGCCAACGCACACCTTGGGGGAGCTCTAGCACCGCTGGGTCAGCTGAGCCGGAGAGGATTCCGCCGTAGCTGTACGTCCGACCAGTCTCGGGCTCTGACGATAACGGGGTCAGCTCGGTTGTTGCGACGGCATTCACGAATTGCTGGACGGTATCCTCCGATGTCCGCATCGCACAGTAGGTTGCTAAACTGGATTGGAGTCGGACGTTGATGCATGCGCTGTAGCTGGCAAATTCCAAAGTGAGGAAGGCGAAACCTGGCAACGGGGACAAGCTACCAAAGCGACAGCGGGGTCTGCTGCAATCCGGAGCAGAGACCATTGGTGTCGGTAAGCGTCGTGCGTGAGCGGTCCCTCCGCTATGACTCGTTTTGCTTGCATTGCTGGCTCAAAGGCATCCTTCGGTACCCCGGATGCAACTGTAGAAGCCTCAGCCATCACCATTCCAAAGCGTGGTGCCGTACAGGATCCCTTGGCGATCTGCACAAGCGCGTCTTGTTTGCGCAGCATTTCTTCGGTTGGGTCAACGTAGCGAAAGATGGGCCCCGAGCTACTCGACCACCTAATTTCGTCCAAACGGCACACGAAGTGCGCTACAGCGAGCGCCAGTATGGCGCGCAAAACTTTCATCGAGTCAAGTTGTAGCTTGCGGATCATCCGAGACGGGTCTCCGCACCGCTGGAGTCGGAAAACGGCAGCGCTAGAGGCTACCAAACAGCCATTTGGAGTCATTGAAGCGCTCTCCTGCAGCTACATATGCATATGTGAGCAATGCAATGCCAATAAGCTGCAACGACTAGGATACAACGCACCTCGCGTCTGCCACGAGAAGATGATGCGAGGAGGGAGAGATCCCCCCCCCCCCCCAGTGGGGGCCCCAGCTCTCCCGTCGGAGAAGGATCTCCACGTCACTTCATCGAACGCCGGCGCCACTCCAGCGTCAACAATGGCCCTGCGGATGACTGCCTGCAGCACTACCTTTCTATCCATCAGCATACTCGACGCGGACAAATTGAAGCTGCAGTCGTCCTGGCCTCCCATTGGTCAAACGTCGACCTCGGAGATTTGATATCGTCGCTTCAAAGGTATGTCATAGCACAGTCCCCAACCTACGATTCGGACTACGATTGAATCCTTGGCTGGCGCACACGCCATTGCCATCTTACCAAGCGCGCCGGCCTGCTTTGCCTGCGCGACAGTCGCTATGAGCCGAGGACGGGGCCGCGGCCGCGTGCGCTTCGGCGGCAGCCGAGACTCGATGCTGGCGGACATCATGGACGAGACGCGCGAGGACCTGGGGCTTTCGCACACGCAGATGGATCTGCTGCACGTATGTGTCAATGGCCGTTTTCATGCGTCTCCATCTAATTGCCATGCAGTGACTGACTATGAATCGTTCTCCATTGTTGTTCCTACAGGCGGAAGCTGGTGCGTCACTGTACCCGCCCATGGCGCTGCCCCAGCCGGAAGCTCTGGCCGACCGCGAGGCCTATTTGATCCAGAGACAGCGCATCTTGGCGCACAAACTCGAGAGTCTGTACCACCCGTGGGAAACGGACCCAGCAGGCCCGGACGCTGGACGCAATGCGTCCAATCCGGCAGCTTTTGTGCACGTGACAGTGCCGGAGACGCAGAAGGCCAACGAGGTCTACGTGCCCGAGGAGCTGCGCGCCAACTCGCTCAGTGGACTGCGCACCCCGGCGGCGGCGGGCTCCACGAGCCGCGGCATCATGCAGCCGCGTGCATTTGAGAATGTATTCAAGTCGTTAGAAGCGCAGGAGAAGAAGATTGCAGCGGACAAGGCCGAGCAGGAGGCAGATGACGGAGACATGGACGACGCTGAAGAGGACTTGGGCGACGACATGAACGACTACACCTTCGACTACTACGACAGTGACGCGGTGAGCAATGATGGCGACGAAGAGGTTTTCTTCTAGAGCAGCAGCCGCCCACGCGCAGCACAGGTGGCGTAGGGTCCAGTCGAAGACGCATGCCGTACGCGCAGACGGCTGGAAAATGGAGTGCCTCGAGCTTCTTTATTTATTCGCCCACCCCATCGCAAAGCGTGCTTGCCCATTCGCTGCCTGCGCCCAAGCTACACCACATAGACACCCTCCCACATAGTTCAAATACACACAGCAAACTACGCATCCAGTCAGTTTCTACGGACGCGTGGGGGACACCAACTCGAAACACGGTGAACATGAACATGTTAAAGCAGTCGCTACTGGTCGACTGCGAATTATCAGATGGATGAAGCGGTCGCTGCCGGATCTTACTCGTGCTCCCCAGACAGCAGCGACGCGCTCAGCGGCGCCAGTCGGTTCTCATCCTGTGTTTCTTCAGTGACCGTCGTGGTTTCCGCATCTGCCGTAGATCCGTCGGCGTTAAGCTCCGCGCTCTTCTGCGCCAGGTTGGAGAGAGAATAGTTGTACATAACCGAATAGTTTGCGGGCGCAATAGGCAGCGGCTTTACCCGGCGAATGATCTCGCCGGGGCGAGGGCGCGTGCGAGGTCGGCCCCGAGGCTTGCCTGTTCCGCGCTGCTTCTTCTTGGCCATCTTGGCGGGGCGCTCGCCGTCTCCATCCTCCTCCTTCACCGTCTGATCGTCCGAAGCGGCGTGGTCCTTGACGACGGCACCAGGGTTCGACATGCCAGGCAGCATGCCCGGGAAGCCCGGCAACAGCGGCATGGGCAAACCGTACCCCCACATGGGGAACTGCTGCTTGAGCGTCTTCTCCGCTTCCGCCTTGGCCCGCGCCGCCACGTCCTTTTTGGGCGGCCGGCCGCGCTTGCGCTTGGGCACTTCCTCGATGTTCAGCGGGGCACCGGGCGCGCCAGCCAGCATTCCGAATCCGTCGGTGCCCACAAAAGGCGGCGTGAGTCCAAGAGACTCGGCAGTCGCAGGCTGATACGTAGGCGACGCGTCGCCGCCGGGCGTCGAAGTCGACGCAGCAGCTTCGGCCTCGGCCGCGGCGGCCGCAGCCTCCTCAGACGTCGTCGCAGTGTCGGCGGACGGCGCGGCGGCCACTTCGGACGTCGCGGTGGCTAACGCGGAGGTGTCCGTGGCCGCGGAGGCCGCCGCCAGCGCCTGATGCTGCAGCGGTACCATGAGCGGGAACATGGGCATCATGAAGAGCGCCAGCTGCTGCTGCTGCAGCGCCGCGAGCTCGGTGGGGCTCATGTTCTGGCTGGCCAGGCTCTGGAGCTGCTGCTGCTGGAGCTGGAGGAGCTGCAGCTGCTGCTGCTGGAGCTGCTGCTGGAGGAGCGCCTGCTGCTGCTGCTGCGCCAGGTCGCCGCCGCTCTTGGGCGTGCCGTCCGCCTTGCCGTCGTCCGAGGGCGGCGTCATCGCGTTCCGGTGCACCTGCTCGAAGGTAGAGCTGGGAGGAAGGGGGATTTCTTCCTGTCGTTGGGCGCCGTGCGGATTTAAATCCAATAATGAGTGGAGAAGCGCGGCACCCTGGCCCCATTCGACAAAATACGGGAAAACCTCGTTCGAAACCGCGAGGTGTTTTGGGGGAGGACGCCATCGGATTGGCGGAAACAGGCGCAGCTGGCGAATTCGGATTGGAGCACATGCATTTCCGTCAATCAGAACGCTCCGAAAATGTCGGGAAGCACACGGTGTAGTGGTTCATCAACTGCAGTCGACGGGGCTGTCGTCGTTAGGATCGTCCCGCGCCCAGTTTCATCGTTTGAAGGTGGCAGAGCTTTCGAACATGGCAACCGATCAGGAAACTGGGTCAAGCTGCATTGCAGGACTACGTTATCTGCACGTACATAGCGGAGTGCGTTTGACTCCTACACTGCCTTCCCGGGTATCAAACAGTTTTGTCAGCTCAGCGGCATACTGGTTGCAGGAGACTGGGTCATCTTGTGAGGTGGGAGAGCTGCAGCGATAAGAGCTCTAAACGAAATGTTCTGCCGGGGCTCTGCTAAAACCCTGCATCTTTACTTCACCTCCAAGCGTGTGCATTCCTTTAGAATGCCTAATGGCGCTCGGAGTGATGCCTTGTGCGTTGCGACGGAGACCCGAGACCTAGATTGCTGCCACTGTACTTCGTCTTCGCTGGATGTGAGACGCAACGAATGATATTATAGTGGCGAGCGTGACGGCAGAACATCCAAGCGAAGGCGTGACACCAACTTCCACTGCGGTGACAAATGCTACATCGAGACTCACCCCGACAAAGCTAAAGTGACGAACAGCGCATTTTACAATAAACTGTCGAGTGTAGCTACTGTATATCGTTCCTCCCAGCGCAGCGGAAAGCAGACTGACAGTGTTGCACAGCTCGCATGCTCCGCTACACCATTCAACAATCGCAGCCGCAGCGTTTTTAGCCGCGGCGAAGCAGCGGATGGGGCTTTCCGCCGGCGACAAGGAAACCTGCCGCCGCCCTCTCCGCCTCATTTTCCAATTTGCTGCGGCACTCGCAACTTGCGAGTCGCGAAGACCAAGCTGTGGTAGGTTTCGGTGGCGCAGATCTCTTCACGCCACCGACCTCGCTGCTGTCCCCGGACGTACGGCCAGTTGCCCAATCAGGGGTGGAAGGACCACCAGCATATATATATACATATAAATCCCCATACAAAACCATACGGCGTTGCGACTTAAGGGACGGCCCCTCCTCCGCACAAAGTCTCTTGTCTTTGCGTCGGGGGTTTGTCGCCACCACCACCGCAGTCCTCAAAGAGCTCCTTCCGGATCAAGAAACCCCCGGGAAGCCCCTTACTCACCAGAATGAGCCTCATCCGCCAGTCCATGCGTGCCCTGAAGGCCGGTAGGTGTCCCCCCTCTGCATCCGCTGACTGTGCGCGCTCATCCCGCACGAATCCGAGTCGGAATGGCCGAGTTCTCGCAGTTTGACTCACGTGTTGGCCCTCCCTCCCTCTCTGCAGTCAACACCACGGCCGCCATCCACCCCGCGGTCGCCCGGTTCTCCACGGACGGCAAGGTGCACGGAGTGCCCGTGCACAACACGCCCACGGAGGACGCCCAGGTCGTGATCCCGGAGGTGCACCAGACTCTCGAATGGTGCCTGTCGTCGCCCCCTCCTATTCACCAGTTCGACGAGACCCCGCTGGTCATCGAGACGTACGGCGAAGTGGACCCGTACCACTAGAGCAGCTACTCGAGGACGTCGTCTTGAGGCCCTGTCCGCACTACTGTAACTGCGCCTGTGTTTGGCATGCATAAGTATGAAAACCGAGCGCAGCAGTGCAGCCAGTCGGCCGACTCGGCACGGTTTGCGTGAGGCGGCTCCAAATTCAGGGGAAAACAAACAAAGACAACACAATTTGGTAACTTTTTGCGAACATGCGTGTCAGCTGCTGTCTCCGGTGCCTTGTCGCCTTCTTCTTCCTGTCCCGTGAGGCTGCAGAATTGCAGAAGGAGACCAGAAACGACACAGGGAAATACTTCTTCTCTTCAGTCGCTGCACTTGCTCAACGCCGCACCATGAGGTAATCGATGAGGCACTTGCGGTGCCAGCTAGCTGCTACTGTTGCTGCTACAGTGTGATCCGGACGAATGCTGTCCGCCTACCGCCGCCAGGTTTCTTTGATGAGCTGCATGTCCGCGAGGTCATCGTTAATGATGTTGGTCAGGTGCTCGAGTCCCTGCCGCTGCTTGTCGATGAACTGCAAGACGCACACAATAAATACGCAAGCAATCGTCAGACTATCCAACCTGCAAACCAGAGAGCGCTTTGTTCCAATACGCACCTCATAGAGTCGCTGCAAGTCCTGCGGACTGAGCTGGCTCGTCGGAGGAGGCAGCGCCTCCTTCTGAACGCGCTGCAGTGACACAGCGTCATTTAATCGTGCCTTGTACTGACCGGGCGAGTCCAGCAACGTCTGGAGCTTCTTCAACGCCATCCTGCAAACCACGCGACAAAAAAACATGCCAAGTTAGTCTCAAGTGACGTACGAAGATGCCTGACTGACAGCAGCGTACGCAAGTTGCATCTCCTCGCGCTGAAGCGGCTTGCCGTAGTTCTGCAGCAGCTCGATGTCCCGCATGACCTTCACCAGCGCGTGGAAGAGCTGCACGTGCTCGTGGCGGCACTTCTCCAGCTTCTCCTCTGTGGCACGCGTGTGTTTGTCCATTTCGTTGAGCTGCGCACGCAGGTCGTCCGTGTACTTGTTGTACTTCTCAGCGTGCTCCTGCTGCGCCTTGATACGCTTGAGCAGATTGTCGAAGCCCAGGATAGGAACGGGCGCGCAGTTCAGCGGGTCCGGGTTATCCAGCTCGGCTTGATTCCACAGGCGCTCGCTAATGTGTGGTGGTCGGGTGTACAGGTGCCGCTGCGTCGGGTCGACAGTGTTGTACATGAGGAACTTGAAGCGTGACTGCGCCGGATCCTGGTATGCTGCCTTGACTGTGTTAAGCTGCGCAACAGAGGCATCTGCGCCAAGGATGATCGGAGCTGGCGCGGTCGAAGCTGCAGGAGCTGCACCAAAGGCCGACGGCGCTGTTCCAGGCGTGGTGGTGCCAAAACCGCCACCACCACCAAACAGCGACGATCCTGCAGTACCAGTCGTTCCAAAAGCGCTCGTGCCAGTGGCAGCGCCTGTGCCAAATCCGAAGCCAGTGCCTGTAGTCGCAGGCTTGGCTCCAAAGCCAAAACCCGTCGCCGTGGTGCTAGTCGCCGCAGGAGTCTGGCCGAAGAGAGAAGGCTTCGCAGCCGTAGCGCCACCAAATCCAAAAGACGACGCCGTGCAAGTAGCTGGCGCAGTGCCGCCGAAGCCGAAGCCCGTGCTACCAGCAGCGGGGGCCGCACTTGTTCCACCAAAGCTGAATCCGCCCGAGGCAGCAGCAGGAGCAGCAGAAGTTCCGCCAAAACTAAAGCCGCCGCTGCAAGCAGCCGGAGCTGCACTGGCGCCTCCGAAGCTGAAGCCACCGCTGGCAGCGGCAGGCGCCGCCGCGGGCGTTGCACCAAAGGAGAACCCGGCGGAGGCCGCTGGAGCCGCAGACGTCGCCGCTCCTCCGAAGCTGAAGCCGCCCGGTGCCGCCGCCGGGGCTGGCGCGCCTCCGCCGAAGTTGAAGCCGCCGGCCGCGGGCTGCGTCGCTCCTGCAGTCGCTCCGAACATCCTCTAGCTTGAGTCTATATAAAATGTTCCTGAAAGATTGCAGCACGCGGTGACATCATGGACGGAGTCAGTTCTGACGCGGGATATCTCGGCTTCCAGAGCGAAGTAGAGGGCGTGAACCGCCTCGTTGCATGCACCTGAATCTCCAGTGGACGACTATACTAACAGTAGTGTGCGTATTACCTGCCTGCGGCGCGGGGGGCGGCTTCCACACGGTCGCTACGGCGTGGTCTCCTTCCGCTCAACCTCCAGATGCTTGGCGCGCACTCGAACACTGGAATACGGTTATGTTATTGGTGGTAAATAAAGTGATTATCGCCAAATCAGCATGCTGTGTCCGGTTAAGTACGAACGGATCTCGCATGGCAGCTTCAAACTAGCGAGCGAAGAGCTCCTCGATGACGATGGCGGCGATGGAGCGAGAGTCTCCGGTGGCGGCTCCAGTGATCAAGTGGCGCGTGGGGGAGCGTCCGATGCTTCGATCACGTCACGACCTGGCGCCACGCGGGTTAACAGCCAAGGAGACGCATCCGCTGGCTCTAGCATCGATTTTTTCCAGTCTGGAAGCGCCAGATCCAGCGGATTCCAAGACTGCAGTGGCCCCTCCGCTCAGTTCTGCGCCTCCCGCTCTTGGGGACTCGTTCTCCAAGCGGAGGAGCGGTGCCGGAGTGTCTCCAGAGCTCGTGGTGCTGCAAGATGGGGACGTGGACCCCTTGGGCGTGCTGGGGTCTTCAGGAGACGGGAAAACGGCAGAATTGGAGCCTGCACACTCGAATCCGACGTCAATTGACGCGGTGCAGCGGAACAAGAGATCGGAGCAAGCTGCTGCAACGCCCAATACGGTCAAATACGCATGGAAGGAGCACACGGACCGGCTGCTGGCCAAGTACGCGGACCACACGTTCAAGATCAAAGCGAGCATGCTCGAAGTGAACGACCTGGAGAACGAAATCTCGTTCGCTCCGAAGAGCGACTACCAAAAGGCAGACGACCCTGCAGAGGCGTCAGTGATCAAGAAAAGTCGCGCTCGACTGGAGCAGCTGGAGCGCAGCCCGGATACGACTGTGTCCTCGTCCGAGCAAGACGAGCAAACGATTGAGATCTCGCAAAGTCAGTATGTGGCCAAGGTGAAGGAGATGCAGAGGAGACTGACCGCGAGTTGGGAGCAAAACCACAAAGTGGAGGCGCTACGGATTGCGATTAAGTGCGTGAAGCTGCTCGCAGACTCCGATACGGCTCCTCAACTGTACCCTTGCGTGTTTGTGCTGGTAAGCGAAGTGCTGGATGTCTTTGGAAAGCTGGTATTTGACCGTATTCATGCTCGAGCGTCCGAGGATGAAAGTGGCCAACCTCTTCCAGAGCCGCTTGGCGAGCATTTTATGAGCTCCGACGTCAACACCCAAGCCACCGAAACGTGCCGCAACTGGTTTTACAAGACGGCTTGCATCCGAGAGCTTCTGCCACGGATGTACGTGCCAAAACATTATGCTAAGGTCGTTTATCGCTGCTCGTTGTCTAATGAGTGTGCCACTTGTTATGCTCAGTTACATCGAGGTTGCATTGCTCGGGTGTTACCGCTTTCTTTGTGATGGAGAATATCCCCAGATTGTAGCACGACTATCAAACATGATCAAGTACGTAATCTGCTGCTGCCGACTTTGTATAGCATTGCGAAGCTTGCCACGAAATATGCTTCTAACGCTGCGTTATGTGTCTATTCCTTGCCAATGATTTTTTAGAGGAGTTGGGGAACCAATGGTTGCGTTATACGCACGTCTGTACCTGGCATTAACGAGTTCAGACCTGCTGGGTACTACCTCGCCGGCAGAGCAGACGCTCGTGGTGAGCAGCAGTCTGTTCGACTACTTTTACGCGTTCAACTGGTTCCGCCAGAACAAGCTTGAGCACTGGTTGCTCACTCACAAAATGGAACACGATGATTACCTGGCGCTGCATTCACCTGCCGTGGAGTGGCTCATTAGGTGTGCAGCTCCAGGTGCCACGCAGGACACGTTTGATACGCTGTTGGCGCACTACCAAGAGTACTCTGACAGCTCCATGGTGCTGAAGCACTTGTGCGAGTGTTTTGGTGCCCAGTTTTACGCCTCGACGCCCAGCGAAATGTTGGATCTGATTCGTACAGCGTCTCCGTCTCTTGTTTCCAAGTGTCATCTTTACAGCCTTGTGGCTGTGCAGCTCAGCAAAGTGCCCGTTGTTGCGGAGAATGAACCCGGTGGAAAGCTGCAGTTTTTGAACGAATCCTGGTCGTCCATCACTTCTCAAGAAGATATCACGCAGTATATGGAGAGCGCAGCAGCTTACATGAAGCTTATTGTTGCTCACTTCTCGGTACGATGTGTAGTGGTGTTTCGAGGGAGCACTTCGGTTTTCCGCTAATGTAGTGCTCGTTTTTTGCATGGCAACAGCATCGAGAGGCCCTCATCCTACTGAAGGATGTTGTTCGCCACCTGAATGCAGCAACGTCAGAGGAGCTCACGGCAAAAACGTACAACCTGCTCGGTGCTCTGATTGAAAATATCGTCTTTGGCGCCAAGCAGCAGTACGATTTTTTCTCGAAGCTCATCCCGTCTGCGTCTTTCTTGGTGAGTACCTGGTTAACTTGCAGCACGTAACACCCTGCGTAGCCTTCTGGTGTTAACTTGGAACTCGTTCTGTATGCAGGCTCTCATGGGCATGTTCAAGCGAGAGTCCAGTGTGGATGTAGCGAAGAAAGTGTTACGAGCATTTGTTGGAGGGAGCATGAAGAATCCCTCCAACCGGTCTGGCACCTTACGGCTCCGCGTCGTTGGACCCGAAGCTGCGGTGGCGCACACACTTTTGGTTGTTTGTTGCCGGGTGCATGACGCGCTTGACTCTTTGAGTACGACGTCCGAGCGCGCTGAGGCTAATCGCGATATATCGGCATTCATCACGCGACTCGGATACGTAAATGAGACTGCGAGTGAACGCGCCCAGGACGAGGAACAGGAGGCACTGCTAATGCTCTACACAGATTGCCGTCGTGCGTTCTATAAGCTGGAGCCGATCAAGATGCTGCTGTCCACGATGGTACTTCGGCTAGCGATGCACGTGCACAAACGTATTGGCGGCGGCGTAGCGTCTGTGATCGGGGGCAAGAAGCGAGCTCATGCGCGACGGAACTTCATTCAGTCGTGCTTGGCGTTCGCGCATATCACGATTCCGTCGATTGAGGCTCCGCTTGAAAAGCTGCAGCTCATGGTGTCTGCAGCGAATGTCGCGCTGGTGACGAGCTGCATCCCGCAGATGGACGCACTGGTGAAAGCTGCAATCGTGCTGCTCGCAGATCTTGACCCAAGCGCCTGTCGTGCCGACGAACATTCGGATGCGGTGGCTTTCCACACGCCAAGCCGCTCTGTCGCTGTCGGCCTCTTTGGGGCAGTGGCCATCAACGGCGCCAGCAATGGCATCGACCAAGTCGTGCAAGTGATAGCTCAGTTACTGAGCGTGCTGGTGTATGCGCCATCGCTCAACGACGAAGACGCGTTCTACTTTGTAACTG
Organism: Phytophthora pluvialis; assembly: GCA_001314425.1. NCBI lineage: Eukaryota > Oomycota > Peronosporomycetes > Peronosporales > Peronosporaceae > Phytophthora > Phytophthora pluvialis. Next base: position 32,363 of record LGTU01000110.1, on the reverse strand, counting down.
CGCTGTGCAAATCTGTGCTGGAGCGCATGGTGTGGGTGTCACCGAGCTCGTCCTCGCTGTCACACCGTCTCGAAGCCGGTGTCGCCCGTGTGCGCGTGCTACTCATGCTCGTCCAGCTGTATGCTCTATGGGGACAGAGGTCACTCCCAGGCCGTCTGGAAGGTGTGGACTCGAACGACGTGCTGTACGGCGGCGACGACGCGTTCTCTAACCAAGTGCAGACGCGCTTCAGCTCGACGGTGGAGGAGGTGGCGCGAGAAATTGAGGCTTTGGGCGACGTAAGCGAGGGCGATGACGACGCTGAGCGAGTCGTGGCAGCGCAAACGGAACTCATGCTGGACTTTGTCAACCTCGTGGTCCCCGTGCTCGAGTACGACGAGTCTCGACTGGGAGGAGCTCTCACCGCCGCAGATTCAGAGGAAGCTGCCGGTCGAAGTGGCAGTCGCCGCCACAAGAAGCCACGAACTGGCGTCGCGTTGGTCCGCAAGTGCATGGCGTACAGCCACGAGAAAGCGCGGTCGCTGAAGCAGCCCCATCCCCGAGAGACGTTGACCAGGCAGATGCAGATGGACACGTGGACCTGCCGCTACTTCGACAGCACGCGCGCGTACGTGGTCGAGTTCATGCAGGGCCTCTGCAAGCGCGGCGCTGGCCTTCGGCTGGACGCGAGCAGTCAGCAGGCCGCGCAAACTCTTGCGGAAGCGCTCAACAACCTCGCACTCTAGTGGCGTGTAGCTTGTTGCACCTTAAAATGTTCTCAATGCAGAGCGCGGCCCAACATGGACCCCCCCATGGGTAAGGAATCTGCATCGTCTTCATCGCCACAGCCAGCGCGAAGGAGGCCGCCAGCTTCGAATGAGCAACGGGGAGTTGTCCTGGATCGCGCGAGGTGGCTAGCGCCACAATTTTCGTCCCCGACCGGCCACGTCGCGCCCCCGAACGAGTCAACTTCAACATGCGACGCTTCGAGATCGCCGCGCCATACAGAAACCAAGTCACTTTGGCCGTTACGCGGAGCTGATAACGGCCGGCCTTCCAGCGGTCGGCACGACACCGCCCGCCTGCTCACGGTCGGGCCGACGGCGCTAAAGCTTAGCTCTCATTCCCGAATTTCCAGCTCGCAGACCAAGTTCCTCTCCAGCAAGTTCCAAGCACTCCGACAGTCATGGGCAAGGGCAAGGGCAAGGACAAGGACGCGAAGGAGGAGAAGACCGCCGCCAAGGACGGTGAGTTCTGGGTGCCCTGCTGCCATGCATCGTTGAGTGCTGTATCTGACTCGTTGTCGTGTGCACAGCTCCCAAGGAGGAGAAGGCCGGCAAGAAGGGCGGCAAGAAGGGCGGCAAGAAGTAAACTCCACGCTCCACGTCCCCGAGGCCTGTGTCTATACTCGCAGCATGAGAGAGACGCTTTAAGCAGTGCCAAGTGGCCCCGGCTTCGGCCAAAGCCACACGAATAAAATATGAAATTCACGCACCAAGATCACCTTCCGTATTTATAGCTACTGTAGCACAAGGCTGAAAAGAGGGTAAAGAGGGTAAAGCTCTTGTTTGCCCTAGAGTCCACACCACGTGGGAGCACTCACTCTACGTCCTGCACGTTGTCAGCATGTCGGAAGATGCCCCAACGGCCATGGCGTCGGGTAGATATAGCTTGAGGACGCACGAGCTGGCACCTGTGCTACTACCGCGACCTCGAGCCACTTCCTCGCCCTCTTCGCCAGGCAGTACAGAGCGAGAGGGCTTCAATGCCGTGTCACCTGTTAGACCACGGGGGTCGCTCGCTGGAGCTAGCTCTCCGTATCGAGGCCGCGTGGTGCTCGAGTCCGTAGCGTTTGACCCTTTCAGCGGCTCTGAGAGCTTCAAGCTGCTGCTGCAGAACCCGGAGGCAAGTAGCAACCGACGACAAGATCCGAGAGCAGTGGCGGAGTTCCGGCAGTGGTTGTCGCAGCATTTCCCACAGCTCCTGCGTACGTTCCGAGCTCTGCGTATGATCAACGCAAAGACGGCGAAAGTGCACAAGGAGGATCTGACGGACAGCCTTGCGCAGGACGAGCCAGCTGCCAACCAGTGCAGCGACGGCTTTGATGAAACCGAAGAACGGGAGGAAATCGACAGCGTTGAGGAAGCTGGTGATTGTGAAGAGGCCTGGAGACTCATGTTCCGGTACACGACCGTGCTGTCAGCAACGCCAGGCGAGACGATCGCGATCCAGGGTATCACACGTACCGAGAGCGTGTACTTCCTTCTCAACGGACACTGTGAGCTCTCGTTCCGACCGGTACTTGTACGAGATTTTGGCAAGACACCGTCAGCACCAGCAACTCTACCAAGGATGCCCGCTGGAGTGCTTGGACGCAGTGATCGTCCTATCATCCACTTACGAGAGCTTGCAGCGGGTGATTGCTTCGGCCTTGATGCTGCAGCGTTCGGATTTGGATACACCCTATCCACTGCGACGGCAGGCAGTGCACGACAGCGCAATTTCCTTGGTCTGCGCGAGGTGTCCCTTACCTACGTCTTGTGCTTGCCATACCAGGCCATCCAGCAGCTCCAGCTCCTGCAGCGCCGCCATCATGATGACAGCGCTCGATTGCCACCATCTTTCCCGTACTCCTTTGCACCAGAAGCTGAGGTGTTTCTGCGCAACACCGTCCTCTTTCGAACCATGGCAGACTCGTCACGACGATTCCTAGCAGCGCATCTGAAACCCGTTGTGATAGCGCAGCAAGAGTACCTCTTCACCCCTGGTCAGCCTGCGCGAGTCTTCATCGTGATCACCGGACAGCTCACCCTCGGAGATCCTCGCGAAGAACGCCCTGGAGTGAGAAAAGAAGTCGATCTGGAGCTGGAGCTCCTTCAGGCTCACGATTCGGTTGGACTGGTGGAGGTGTTACGCTTGGCTACATCGTTTGAGAGATACTGTGCAGTGACATCAGCGAACGGAGCACGAGCCTACGCGTTGCCCTCGACGGTGTTGCTCATGGTACTGGCACAAGAACCATCGACGCTGAAGCTGATTCACGAATGGATCGCTCACCGACAGTCCTGGTATGAATTGAGGAGGGCCACAGCGTTGGCCCAACGCAAAATATTCACAGCTGAAGGCTCCGAACACGTTGTACGGCTGACGCTGGCGGCTCAGCGACGCAGTAAATTGACGTGCTCTCGCTGCGGTTGGGCAGGGCACGTATCCACATCGTTGGCGTGTGTGCGCGTGGACATCCCTGTCAGCGAATCCGCAACTTTACCGATGGCCCAGCTAGATAAAAGAGGAAGGCGGTCGGGGGAAGGTAGCCGAGCAGCAAGGCAGCTGGCACGAAGGTCCGAATGCCCAAGTCGCTCTGAACGCTCCGAATCCGTCGATGCAACCCCTGCTCAACAACTCCCATTCACCATAAGCCCAGTTAGTCCAACCAGTCCGCCCAGAACGCCCGCACATCGACGTTTACAAGTCGATTCGATAGCTCTTCGAGCGCTGCAGATATCTCGAATCCCCATGGTTGAGCGTCTCCAATCCGATGACTCGGCTAGCCCCGATACAGGCACTCAAGAAGAGCAGCACACGAACTCGAGAGCTCCTTCGTTCAAAACCAGCAAGCATGATGCCTTACGCAGCTGTGCGCTGACGCAATCACTTCAACGGCTCGAGGCAGCCCTGGAGCATAAACGAACACCTTCTGTACAGCAAGAGGAGATATAACTTGCAAGGTACTTCACGTCAGTTCATGATATACCTGTCCTCGTTCAGCGGCAAACGCGTGGTATTGGAGGAGTGAATCGCTGGGTGTTTATCTGCGCCGCCGTTTCTGGTTCCTATTGCTGCCGCCACTGCTCTTGGATTTCCGAGAGTTGCTCTTCTTTTGCTTACCCAGCGCACCCTTAAGTGGCTCAAAAATGCTTTGACCAAGACCAAAGTGTTTGTCTTCGTTGTACGGCGATCCGTGGAGTAGGTGGAGATGCCGCCGGTGGTAGTATGCGATCGGGATAGCTGGGATATAGCACGGCTTATCAAATTCATTCTTGGGGAGTAAAGCGCCAGCAAGATCGCATTCGCCAGGAAACCCCTCTGTCGGGCTCTGCACAGTGAACACATCCACAGGAGCATGCTTTGCAGCTTCGGTGAGTTTCTCCTTCTCAATTTTTCGATCTTCTGCGTCATGGTCAAACACCTCCAGATGCAATTCGTTGTCGGTGATCAGACGAAAGCCCGCAGGATACATTGCCCCTGGCCACGTTGTGGTAAATTGCTCCTCAAGCACGTGCAAAGCCCCACTTGTAGAGACAGCTAACACGCTTTGTCTTGAGCGATCCCAAGCTAGAGCGAGCACACCATCTTTCACCCCGGCATTGTGCTGAGCCGTTGTCTTTCCTAGAGCGGAAGCGCGATGCCACGTGAACAAGCCGTTCTCACCTACGTGCCGGTGGCGCACAACTGGTGTGCCGACTACGAACTCCTCCCCGCCGCTGAAACAACAAACTGCCCAAGGTGCGCGCACTGCACCAGTCGAGTGTAGTGCCACTTCGCGCAGCCCCACTGAATGACCCCCTGTCACGGCAACAGACACTTTGACTGAGCCTTCCTTTGACGCCACAGGTTCTGTAGCGGAGTCCATAACAAACTCATGAATCCCCTTCGAGCTCGTGAGTAGCATTGCTGTTTCACGCAAGTTCACACACAGATCGACGAATTGGATGATCACATTCAGCTTGAGGCTGTCAAGACACTGCAGTGTTGCAGCGTCCAGTATTGCAAGCGTTGATTTCGATGTGGCGCAGTAGATGCGTTTCCCAGAACGTCCGTATCGTGCGCAGGATGCAAGGACGGGATGCCGCGAGTTACTTTGTGGCGTTGGTTGGGCGACATCCGAGTTTTCCAGCGGAACACTTTCCAGCTCTGTGCGTTCACCCGAGACGACATCCAGCAGCATCGGGCGAGAGTTCCAAAAGCTCACGACTACCATCTTCGGGTCACGAGGGTGTGCGCTCAAGGCAGTGATCGTACCGTCAAATCTGAACGCCGAAACGAGCGTTGCTGCCGCAACGTTCCACACACAAAGCCGAGCCCGACGCGTCGACTTCTCCTCGCAGCCGGCGAAAAGCCATCGCGAATCACACGACCAAGCGCACTGCGAGACCACCTTCAGCGCTGTCTTCACCACCCGAAGATCCGACAACGTCAATACAGCTCCGCCTCCTGAGGTGTCTGTTTCGTCCTCCGTCTTGGCCTCTTCACTCTCGTCGTGAGCGTTTTTGTCCCCCTCAGCTTCAGCCTCATCGTCTTCTTCCGTCGCCAAGTCCTCCTCCACCGACGCCGCGTCTTCAGTCCTCTCCTCTTCATCCTCTTCCACTGATGCGTCGTCATTCTCCACGGATCCCTCTGCATCAGCTGCGTCTGCCTTGGTTTTCTTCGCTCCATCGTCCGTCTTGGCAGTGGAGCCATCTTGTCCCTTGGCCTTGTCGCCGGTGGGAGACTCCACCGCCGGCAGCGCGATGAGTGTCGGGTCCAGCTCGCGCGTGATCACGCGGATGCTCGTGTTGTCCCAGATGGTCACGCGGCCATCGCGCTCACCCACCGCCATGAGCGTCTGCGAGGCGTTGAGCGCCAGGCAGTTGGCCTGCTGCGTGTCCTCGAGGCAGCTCCAGGCCGACGTCGGGCGCGACAGCAGGTGCTTCTGCAGGTAGTCGTTGTCGTCTTCGACTTCTTCCACGTGCGCCGCGTCATTCTTGGGCTCTTGCGCCTTGTTCTCAACGTTGGCGGCGGCGGAAGCGGCAGGGTCCGCAGCTGTCGGGGGGGTCTCGCCTTCTGCTGCGGATTGCGCGGCTTCTACGGGGGCGTCAGAGCTCGGAGTAGCGGCACTCGACGCGCAGGACGCCGCAGAAGCAGCCCGCGCTAGCTGCTGCCGACGTCGCTCCGCCTGCTGCTGCTCCTCGGCGTGCACGACGCGCCGCAGCGCCTGGTTCCACATTGTTTGAGCTTTGGCGCGCGTTGTTGGCTCATGCCATATAGAGTGATTGTTTCGACCTAGCCCTAACTACAATACAAATGTCAAGTTCCCTTGACGTACTGTGTCACTAAATATAGTGACGTCCTTCTTCAAGAACGTCCCCCTTCACATCAAGATCTGCGGATGAAAAAGGCGATGAAGACCGCGGGCTTGCTGGCCGAGAAGCTGACGTACCCGGCCGTGCGCCGCGGGGACCTGGTGGAGACGCTGCACGGCGTGCAGGTGGCGGACCCGTACCGCTGGCTGGAGGACCCGGACTCGCCCGAGACGCGCGAGTTCGTGACCGAGCAGAACGACGTGACACAGCGCGCGCTGGCGCAGATGCCGTTCGTGGCCGAGACCAAGGCGCGCATGACGGAGCTCTTCAACTACGAGAAGTACTCGGCACCGCGCAAGCACGGGGGCAAGTACGTCTTCTCCAAGAACGACGGGCTGCAGAACCAGAGCGTGCTCTACATCCAGGACGAGCTGCACGGCGAGCCGCGCGTGCTGCTGGACCCCAACCTGCTGGCGACCGACGGCACGGCCGCGCTCTCCAGTCGCGCCTTCTCGGAGGCCAAGCTCCAGGACGGCAAGCTCTTCTTCGCGCACGGCATCTCGCGCGGCGGCTCGGACTGGCAGACCATCAAGGTCATGGCGGTGCACGACAACAACAAGATCCTGGACGATACGGTGGAGTGGGTCAAGTTCTCCGGCATCTCCTGGACGCACGACGACAAGGGCTTCTTCTACTCGCGCTACCCGCCGCCCGACAAGATGAAGGACGACAAGCACGACGACGAAGAGGGACCCAAGAGAGGCACCGAAACGGACGCCAACATGAACCACCAGCTCTGGTACCACAAGCTGCACACCGCGCAGGCGGAGGACAAGCTGGTGTACACGTACCCGACTGAACCGACGTTCAACGTCGGCGCGGAGGTCTCGGACGACGGGAAGAAGCTTCTGCTGTACGTGCAGGATGGGTGCAAGAACGCCAACATGATCCACGTCGCGGACCTGAGCGACTTTGAGAACTTCTTGAAGGGGCCGAGCGACTCGATCATCTCGGTGGCGAAGCTTGTTGACAACATGGACGCGGCATACTCGTACATCCTGAACGACGGCGACTATTATTATTTCAAGACCAACGCCGATGCTCCTCGTGAGCGTGTGGTGCGCACCAAGCTCGGCAATGGAAGTGCTGCGCCTGTGTGGGAAGAGGTGGTCCCCGAGCAGCCGGACGCCATCGTGATCGAAGGCGTGCACCCTGTGGCGCCGAATCTGCTGGTCGTGCAACTTGTCAAGGACGTGCACAACGAACTGCACGTGTACAACCTCGACGGTGTGTTCCAGTACGAGATCCCACTGCCCAGTGTGGGCACTGTGGGTGTGGCCAGCAAGCGCACCGAGTCCGAGCTGTTTTACCACTTCATCTCGTTCCTGTACCCAGGGTCTATATTCCGCATTGACCTGTCCAAGCAGCCTGCAACCCCTGGAACAGCGCCTGATGCTGAGATCTTCCGTGAGACCAAGGTGAAGGGCTTTGACCCGAGTCAGTTTGAGGCGGAGCAAGTGTTCTACCCGTCCAAGGACGGCACGAAGATTCCGATGTTCCTTGTGAAGCGTAAGAATGCGCCCAAGAACGGTGAACTGCCCGTGTACCTGTACGGCTACGGCGGATTCAACATCTCTCTCACGCCAGCTTTTAGCGTCTCGCGACTTGTGTTCGTCCAGCACTTCAATGGTATGCTGGCGCTGCCTAACTTGCGCGGCGGAGGAGAATTTGGCGAGCAATGGCACCAAGATGGCATGCTGCACAAGAAGCAGAATGTATTCGATGACTTCCACGGCGCGGCCGAGTACCTTACCAAGGAAGGCTACACGAACCCGGAGAAGATCGCTATCCACGGTGGATCTAATGGTGGCCTGCTGGTGGCGGCTACCAGCAACCAGCGCCCCGATCTCTACCGCTGCGTTGTGGGCGCTGTGGGCGTTATGGACATGCTTCGCTTCCATAAGTTCACAATTGGCCATGCATGGCGCACGGACTACGGTGACCCGGACGTGGCTGATGACTTCCACTACATTCGTCGCTACTCGCCGGTGCACAATGTGCCCCACGCGGATAGTCCCATCATGCAGAAGCTCGCAGAGCGTGGCGGCTTCCCGTCGGTGCTTCTGACTACGGGTGACCACGACGATCGTGTTGTGCCTCTGCACTCGTACAAGCTCATTGCGGAGCTGCAGCACCAGCTCGGAAACTCGGAGGCGCAGACGAACCCTCTGCTCATCCGCATCGATACGAAGTCCGGCCACGGTGCTGGCAAACCCACCACGAAGATCATCGAGGAAACGTCCGAGGTGTTTGCCTTCATCGCATGGAACCTTGGTGCTTCTTTCGTCGCTTAAGATGGTAGCGCAAGATATTCCTTGTGTTCTGCATTTCGTACGAACAGGAGTAGCTACTCCAGTGATACCAGAGCTTCAAATGGACCTCTGGTATCACTGCTTAGGAGTTGCAGGTTCTTCAAGCAAGAGGACAGCAACATGCCAATAAAATACATGGATTCGACTTAGCATTCGTCCTTCGTACAGTAAAAAGAGAACATGTTCTCCATGCGTGCACACCAGAATTCGTGTCTTTTAGAGAGTTTCGAGAGCGTCCTCGGTGACCTCATCGAGCACCGCTCTGCACGCAAACATCGCGTCGGGGTCGCACAATATGCTCACGGGCAGACTTCCCTGAAACTGGAGCTGCTCCTTGCCAGTGGGGCCTAGCTCGTACGTGTTGGAGCCTTGAACTCGCATTGTGCATTCCATAGCCTTCTGCAACGACAAGAACGCATCGTTAATTTGGTCGCTCGTCAGCGATGCGAACGCGCGCTCCACACCAGACACCAGTTCCGCGAGTCCTGATACCGACTCGCTGAGCGAAGGAGGTGGCGATGTTTTCAATGCTGTCTGCACGGACTTGAAGAGGGAGGTGTCCATCACAGTGAAGTCTGGGGAGTACGGCGGGAGGCTCTGCATCTGGATATTCCAGCCCTCCTTTCGCCCTTCTTCAGCAAACATTACATCGCCAGAACATCGAATCTTGGCGCTGTCTTGCTGGATGTAGATAGGTCCTTGCATGAGATACACCGGGGTCCTATGCCGAATTGCCGGGACAATCAGCTCCGTGATCATGCGCTGCACGTCCTCTTTCGTCACAGCCTCCAGCGCCACAACCCCCCGCTCTGGAACTTGTTGCGGGGGCTTCATGTCTGCATCCTGCATCTGCACCTGCGTCTCTTCTCGCACAAACGGCCACGTGCCAATCTTGCCGTCAAAGTACGCGTTCTTCTGCGGGTCCCACTGCGGACGCGCCACCGCCGCCATGAACATGACCTTGGTCTTTTTATCTCTCGGCAGCGAGAACCACTTCATGTTGATGTGCACGACGTTGTGCATATCGTCAAACAGCCCATTAGGTCGCACTTTATCCGCGCAATATCGGAGCCGCTCGATCTTGTTCTTGTCTGTGAGCGACGGCTTGATCGAGTTGATGGACGGACTCCCGTCCTCCTTCAACAGCTCGTACAACGTCGTCTTGGGGATGCCGACCGCCGTGGCCAGCGCGCGGATGGAGCCTCGTTGGGCCAATGGGATCTCCTTGACGCGCTCCAGCTCCGCGGACCAGTCGCGCTTCCGCCGGCCGCGGCGCCCGACCTTCCGCGACGCCACGTCGCACACCTCGTCGCCCTTCTCCAAGCTCTGCACCGCGCGCTTCCAGAGCCTCGAGACGGTGCGACGGTCCACGCCGAACTCGGCGGCTGCGTCCGTGACCGCGTGGCGCACCAGCTTCGTGGTGCCTTCGATGCGCCTCTTCATGAGGAAGTCGAGCATGGCGCGGCGCTCGTCGTACGTCAAGTTCCTGCTGCCGCGCTCCTTCCAGGCGCTCGTCTTCTTGTCGGAGGAGATGGGGCTAGAGCTCTCGGTCGAAGCCTCCGTGACGACGACCGTCTCCGCGACGGACAGCAGCACCTCCGACAAGGGCTCGGCAGCGACAACGGGGTTTGAGTGCAGCTCGGCCATACTGATCTTCTGCAGGAAGACTGGGTGGAGGAGACAGTTCGAACTGGACGCAACCAAGTTTCGCGGTTGTGATTGGTGGCAAAGGGAGAATTCATGCCCTGTTGTGTGGTGCACACAATTCAACTTCAACATGCTCAAAACTACAACGGCGTTCAACACTACTCAACAGTTTGACGAGCGGCTTAATACTCCTCGCCGTTTTCGCCCCTCTTTAGGCGGGAAAGTGCGTCGGCGAGGTTTCCCATGTCGGTCGTGACCCAAGGCAACGACGACGTTCGTACGGCCACACTTGACCGCCTCGTTCAAAGAGATCGAGAGCCCATGCGGCAGCAGAGAGCAGAACATTTGCTTGAAATGCCGCACAACTGCTGTCGTTCACACCTGAACGAAGCATTGACTGGGCATTTATGTTGCTTGGGCGGTGATCAAGGCACTGACGCACGACAAGTTGGACTTTCGGCCCACTGAAGCAGACCGGCTTCGCAAGCACAAACAAACACCACTGCGATGATTTCAAGCCGAAAAGGTCCGGGGCGCCTGCCATTACAATTAATGACTTGACGGAGCTGTTCATTTCTGCGGGGGGTTCAAGGCGGATTGACACGCTAATAAAGCTTCGCGGCTGCATAAGACGCTTACGGGCAAACTGCCGTCGTGCTGCAGACTCTTCTTGGTCGCGTCTTCTTGCGAATCAAAGTCATTTGAGCCGCCTGCCAGCATAATGCACTCCATCGTCTTCTGCAAGGCTAGGAAGGCATCGTTAATCTGCCGCTCGGGGAGTGCGGCAAATGCGCGCTCCACGCCAGCAATAAGTTCTTCGACGGGGGCCAGCTGCGCAGCAGCATTGCGAACTTGCGGTGGCGTCATCTCCGGATAAATATTCTTGAGAAAGCTGTGGTTGAGCACAACGAGCTCTGGGCTGTAAGCTGGCTGGTATTGCACCCGCATATCCCATCCGTCTGTCCTGCCGTGCTCTGCAACCACGGGGTCATCAGACGTTAATCGCACCTGGTGATTGTCAACCTGGATGAAGAGCGGACTGTTGCGCAGCGAACGGGGCATCTTCATCATAATCGCTGGGATGACACAGTTTGTAATCATGATCTGAATCTCCTTCTTGGTGATCGACTCCAGCACATGGAACACTCGCCCAACTAGCGATGCTGCTTGGTCCCAAGGCAGCACATTGGCCTCAGGATACGTTGGCTCAGTCTCAACAAATGGCCATGCACCAACTTTGCCGTCAAACTGCTGCTGCCGTTCACTATCCCACTGAGGCCGAGCGACTGCCACGAGGAACATTACCTTCGTCTTCTTCGCGTCGCGACTGCCCGGCAGCGCGCACCATTTGGTGTTGATGTGCACGACGTTTAACATGTCGTCAAACACCCCGTTCGGTTGCATCTTGCCGAAGCAAAACCGCAGTCGTTCCCGCTTATTCTTATCGGACAGCGCCGGCTTGATCGCGTTGGCGATCGTCGGCTTAGATTCGGTGCTGCTGGTCTCCTGTCGATCGTCCTCTGCCGTGTCTGGTGGGCTACTACCCGAGTCGTTCCGCAGTAAGCGAAAGAGCGTCGTGCGTGGGACGCCCACAGCCGTCGACAGCGCTCGAAGTGAGCCGCGCTGATTCAAAGGGAGCTGTTTCACCCGCTCCAGTGCGGCCGAGTAGTCCTTCTTCTTACGTCCGCAGTTGCCGCGCTTCTTAGACAGCACCTGCTTCATCACGACGTCGGTGGAGGCACCGGAGTCCATTGCCGTCTTCATGAGGTTCCAGATGCGCGACACGGTGTTGCGGTGCACCTGGAATTTGTCTGCAGCGGCGGTGATGACGGCACGGGGCAGGCGAGCCTCGCCCTGGCTGTGCTTGAGCAAGAAGTCGGCCATGTTGAGGCGCTCGTCGTCCGTCATGTTGGGCTTGCGTCGCGCCTGCGCCTTGTCCTCGACAAGCGCGTCCATCTCGCTGGCAAGTGAAGGCGCTGAGTTGAAGGCCGATGCGTCCGGCAGGGGCTGGAGACTCGCCATGGGGGCGGCACTGTTGCGGACGAACAGCTACAACGAGGTGAGCTGCAGAATGGAGGACCATTCCCACCATCTATTTTGGACAGCAGGTGTCACAGCGAATCAGAGGCCGGGAAGCTGAATTTTGACCACTCCTTTTAGAGATATCGTCCCGAAAAAAAAAAGCGGTCTCTCGTTTCGACCACACTGGAAAAGCCATCTCGATGCTCAAGTACCAGAAGTGGCTCGCTGCGTTTGTCGTCCTGCTCGCGCTGTGGCTTCTACTGCTGCGGTATGCGGCCGACCCCGTGCAGAACCCGCGCATGCTTCAGGTGGTGACGGCACTGCCCATGTACGCGCTCGTGTCCTTCGGCGCCTACTCGCTGGCGGTGATCGCGCTCTCCGTCATGGCGGTGCAGGACTTCCCTGAGGCGGCTAAAGAGCTGGACCGGCAAGTGGTGGAAGCCAAGGCTGACCTCACCAAGAAGGGCTTCAAATTCTAGGCTTCAGCTCGATGATGCAGAAGGCGCTGGGTGGAGAGAAGATATGTTGCAGGAGAAGGAGAAGAGATGGACGGAGAGAAGATATGTGAGGAGGCTGTCGAGAAAGCTGCTGCAGCGCGCGTTGTTCCGAGGCGGATTGCAGCGATTCAAGGGTCAGAATAGGCGCAACATCCACGCGTATTGGTGCTGCGAATAGTTTGCATCTGCACTGCCTGCAGGCTGCAGCACAGAGAAGAGCAGGGTCGGAGGAGGTTGCAAGATGCGCGTGGTGCTTCGTGTCACTAATTGCTAGATTTAATACATGTGATGTGTCCACACCATCCCCTTCGGAATATAGTATGTAATGTACGGAACACGAAACTGGCGTGGGTGGATCGCAGTGGTTTCACAAGGCGCGGCCACCAGCAAGGAGGAGCAGAGCTCAAGCCATCTTAGACTTCGCGTGGGTGAAGCTAGCAGGCAGATTTCGACCCAGGAAGACGGCGCGTTAGATTCTCCGGCGACTCCTCTCTCGATCGCACTGCGATTCCCCCCGATTCGACGAGTTTGGGCATCAGTACAACCGGAAGAAGAAGAACACACAGCAGCCAGTGATTAATTATGGGAGGCGAGTGCGTGCCGGATCATTGCCGCGAGTGCGGAAGTAAAGACGTCGTGACGGACTTCAGCGCGGGCGACGTCGTGTGCCGCGCCTGCGGCATGATCCTCGGTGAGCGCATTATAGATGATTCCCCCGAATGGCGAACGTTTGCTAATGATGACCGGGGTGGTGACCCCGCTGCGAAATCCAGGGTCGGCGACGTCGCAGACGCGCGGCTGAACAGCCTCTCGCTGTCCACGTATCTTGTCGACCCGAAGAAGGTCGGCGGGGGCGCCGACGGCGATGCGGGGCGCAAGCACAAGCGCCCCAACATCTCGTCCGACAGCGCCAAGGTCAAGAGGATGCAGCGCAACATGGCGCGCATTCAAGAAGTCGCGGATTATTTGTCGCTACCGAAGAAGATTGTGGAGATCGCACTGGACGTGTACGCGGAAGCGGAGAAGCAGGGTGTGAACATGCGCGGTCCGGAACGAGAAAGCATGGCCGTCGCAGTGCTGTTTATCGCGTGCAGAAAGGCTGGCAATGCCCGATCACTGAAGGAATTTGAAGAGGCCTCGGGCATCCCGAAGCGACGTATCGGCAAGTCCTTTATGAGCTTGCAGCGCCGCTTGGATCTTGAGGTGAAGCAGGCGACGACGGAAGAATATGTGCAGCGCTTCTGCTCAAGACTTGGGCTGCCAAACAAGACACAGATGATTGCACACGCTGTGGCGAAGAAAGCAGACAGTCTGGAGTTGTCGAATGGCCAGCCTCCTGTTGCTGTGGCCGCGTCGGTGATCTACCTGGTGGCTGCGTACACGAACGCAAAGCGCTCGATCCAGGAGATTAGCGACGTAACGATGATTGCCGAGAAGAGCATGAAGAGAGTATGCAAGGAGTTGAACAAGAGCCGTGTGGTGCTCTTTGAAGGCGTGGTGATGACTTAGACGAGTGGTGACCGTGACGCCAAGAGAGGCGTGATGGAGGTGCTGAGTGTGCAGACAGAAGACCTCGTAAGTAAACAGGAAGGAGGGCCACCGTGCACTCAGGTTCGTATATATTTATAGGAGGCTCGCACGCCTCCTATTTGCATGGTAAGACCAATCAAGAAACCTCGTGACCGAGAGTAGCTCCCCGTGTGCTAGTTGTTGCTTGCTTATGTGGTGTATCCAACTGACGCTGTGCTTTTGGTGTTGCCTTTCTTGCTTCCAGGTCAGATATAGATAGACACATAGAGATAGACAATAGAAGAACTGGACGCAGTCATGATGCACCGCCGCATGGACGACTGTGATGCCACAAGCATGTCGTTGTTGTACACTACGTAATGTTATTGGTTGACTTCCGACGCGACACACTGTTTTAGAGCCTATGCTTGGGGCTATGCCTTGCCTGCTTGGTGCCGCCGTTTCAGACAAGCGAAAACTGGTATCTTGTGTCACTCGTAGACGAGCTGAGCGATTTCTATCCAGGATGTGTGTGTTCGTTGGCATCTCTTGAGACTCCAGACTACGCCGCGGTACAGCAGCTCCTCTCGGTTGTTGAGCCGACGCAGCACCAGCTCCAAGTTGTCCGAGAGCTGCAACATTGCAATGGTCAAAGTTGAAGGCCAAGGGGATCAGTACAAACATCTGAGACCGCTGCTGCCGTACCTGTTTGGTGCAGGGTTCCGAGAAGCAAAGCGACAGTCCACACGTTGTGAAGCACCACAGATATCCGCAACCATAGCATGGGAGGCACGGGAAGTAGTCCTCCACCGTCTGATTGAGTACGTCCACGCAGAACTTGAACTCCCTTCGTGATACTGCAGGCAGCAACATCCAGCACACAAAGCAGCACGACAATGAGCTCCACTCCAAAGATCCAAAGTGCTCCCGTGCTAGTTGCAATTCGATGAAAGATTGCGCGTCAGCCCTTACTGATCCCATCCAGCGCCGTGGGGAACACGTCGTCGTACGCGGACGAGTAGCCGCTCACTGTCTTCATGCCGGTCGCCTCCAGTCTGGCCAACACCACGAGGTTGTGGCCGTCGCCGGGCACCAGCTTCTCCGTGGACATTCGCCTCTGCAGCCTCGATGCTTGTCACTCGGCGCTCCGATGCTAATCAAACGGGCGGACGCCAGGGCGCGAATCTTTCGGCAGCTATAGATAGTCGCGATCCAAACCTGGACTTGAAAGGGCGTGAGCAGAGTCAATCTGTGACGCGCGCGCCAGAGTAGACGGTAGCGCCAGCATTGTCCAAGCTTGGCAACGCTAATAGTGCACGGCATGCCAGCACCATAGGAACATGAGCCTGCTAACGACATTAAATTCGTGGTGACAGGGCAACTTGCACAGACTGCCTATACAGCCGAGCGCTGTGCAAAGGCTATTGCCCTCCTCGTTCAGGAACACACTGTGGCGCAGTTTCCTAGCCAGCATCGCGCTCACCCCTCGTGGGTGTCAAGCACGGCTCCGTGTAAGGCGGAGCGCTCGATAAGCTCGATGATGCCACTACCGACGCCGCTGTCGACACCACCGCAGCCTCCGACGGAAACGCGGCAAGCATTTAAAGCACGCACGGTCTCCAAAGTTGCTAAGTTCGTATATATAAAACCGTACTTATTAAAATCCTCTCCAAATCGGTTTCAATCGTGATAGCCAGGGAGGCCTTTTCTCGAATGTCCGACGTTCTTCTTCCATAGTCGATCGAGTCCAAGGCCACCGAAGTGCGGAGTCGTCGCCCCGCCCCCTCCACCGCCCAGTAGCAGCTGCAGCCATGTCCACCGCCGCGCGCCGACGATTAATGCGCGACTTCCGCAAGCTTCAGAACGACCCGCCCTCGGGTGTGTCGGGCGCCCCCATGGACAACAACATCATGCTCTGGCAGGCCGTCATCTTCGGGTACGACCAGCGCCTCCCAGCGTCGCATTGACCCCCATAATTCCGTCGTCTAACTGACTATTACGTACCTTGGCAGACCGGACGACACGCCCTGGGAGGGAGGCACCTTCAACCTGACGCTCGAGTTCAGCGAAGACTACCCGAACAAGGCGCCGACCGTCAAGTTCATCACCAAAATGTTCCACCCCAACAGTACGCGGCCGCAAAGTGCCTCCTAATATCTTGTGTTGTTTCTGTGGGTAACTGACGAGAGTTCGTGCTGCCGCTGCAGTCTACAACGACGGCCAGATCTGTCTGGACATCCTGCAGAACCAGTGGTCGCCGATCTACGACATCTCGGCCATCCTCACGTCCATCCAGTCGCTGCTGTGCGACCCCAACCCGAACTCGCCGGCCAACTCGGAGGCCGCGCGCCTCTTCCAGGAGAACCGACGGGAGTACAACCGCCGCGTGCGCGAGATCGTCGAGCAGAGCTGGCAGGCGATCGCATAAACGGCTCGCTCGTCGGACGCGCCGCAGCGTTGTCTGCCACTGCACAGCTCGGATCGCCTCTTCTCCGCTGCCGCACTGTGATGAGGGTTTGCAGCAGGAGCAGAGTGTCTGCCGTTCTTGCCAATGCCTTGCCTCTCTTTCCTTTTTTCTCCCGCTCCGAGCCGACAAGATCCAGAGCAAGGATTGCGTCATGCGTGCCTCGATGCGGTCGTCACGCAGCGTAGCCTTACAGACCACGAGCGATGACATCGGGATGTGAGCAGCAATATACGACAAGGCTGAAGAAGCAGTGCGAAAGAGGACCAAGGAGGACAGCGAACTCGGTCGGGATAGGCAGGTGCATGGTAGGAAAGGAAGGAGGACTGAAAACTGAAAATTGAAGAATTTCCTCTGACTGTCAGCTGGTTTTGATCTCTGCCTACTGGGCGAATGGTGCCTCCGCAGCTTCTTCTACGCTGTCGAGCAACTCGTTGGACTGAGCTTGGACCGGGTTGAAGCGCGGCTTGATCGTGGGCGCCTTGACGGACCCCGACGCAGCAGCTGAAACAGCAGCAGTACCAAATGAAGACAACTGAATATCGCAGCCCAGGTCGCGCAGCGCTGCGTAGGCTTCGTCACCGCAGTCGCGATACTGCTGTGCTTCACGAAGCAATGGCTCGATCTCTGGTTGATCGTACAAGAAGCGCGGACGCAGCTCCACACTACGCGCCACCATGTTGCGAACTGCCAGACTCGCTTGGCGCAAGACAGCCACGTCACGGCGGTGGGCCTGCATGGCTCGCGAGATTTGCCGAACAGCTCCAAGCTCGACTAGCACACGGCTGTTCTCTGGAGAGCGGAGCGCAATAGCAGCTAGCGTAGCACACGCGTTTTGCTGGATGGATGCATCGGTCTCGTGGCGCCGCATGATCAGCAAAGTCCGCTCGACTCCTCCAGACTGCAAAATTGCACGCTTCAGATCATCCGCAGCCGCCACATTCCGGAAAACTGTAATGCAGCGCTTGGCAACAGGCGCGCTGTGCTCGTACGCCTGCATTACTTCCTGCACGGTGGTCAAACCATCAAGATCAGCGATCTGTTGGCAGTTCTCCTCCGTCACGGCAAGTTGCTTGAGTACTGCCAGCCAGTTGACGAGCAGATCCGGCGAAGTGTTCGATGCAGTTGCGGCATCACTGCGTCCAACTTGACGCAGGACGTCTAAACTATACGGGATCACGTCACGTTCGGCCAGAGCCTTGACGGTATCCTGCGCCTGCGAGAAGGTCGCCCGCGGGTCGTCGTTGATAGTCAACACTCGGAAGCACAGCGCCAGCTGCTTCGACAGCACTTCGTTGTCTCTTGCTCGATCCAAGTGTCCGCACAGCGCCTCAACTCCGTTTGATTTGGTAAAATGCGCTTTGTTGCTCTCGTGCTTGACGCAAGCCGCCTTCATGAGCGCTAGCACCCGCACCACAGTCTCCGCATCTTCCCGCTGACGCTTCAACACCTTCACAAGTCGTTGCATCCCTCCAACGCCCACAAAGTCCTGGTTGTCTGCATTGTCTGCGCACAGCAACGCCAACAGGTTGCTGCAAGACGCCACTACAGTGGCGGAGTCGGCATCCAGCAGCGTCAACAGCGTGTCCACGGCGTCGTTACGCCCCGCTACCACGCGCGCCTCCGGGACCTCTTCACAGACGCTCTGCAGCTCGGCCACGAGGCCCAGCACCTGGTCCTGCTCGCTCTTGAGCTCCGAGAGCGCCCGCAGCTCCAAGACCAGCCGCTTCAGCCGCGCAGGCAGCGGCTCCTGCCCGTCGGCCGCCTGCGCCGCGCCGCTCTTGATGATGTTGGACAGATCCACGCCCTGCGACTCGAACTGCTGCACGGCGTCGGCCACTGCCTCCTCCAGCGACATGTCGAAGTCTTCCTCATTCTCGGCCACGCACTCGTCGAACGTCTCCTGCGAGATCTGCTTGCGCGCCGTGGACGCCATCCTGATCCTGCTTAGCAGCTTGGCTGGAAAAGGGCCGATAGAAATGTATTTCTATTTTTTGTGAAACGGAAGATCGGAGACACAAGATGAAGGCGGACGCTGCGGACGAAGTGCTGGTGGAGGGCGTGGAGGCCCTGGAGGAGTATCTGGACGAGCATGAGGTCGCGAGTGTTAAGCTCAAGCAGGTGCGTCTCCGCTGCAGCAAGAGCGTGGGTCTACAATAGATGCATGTTGACGTCGTGTGGCGCAGGGGTTTCTGATGCTGACAAAGGCCAAGCTGCGGTTGCCTGAGCACGCGCTGACTGAGATCTCGTACCACGAGGAGCTCGAGGCGTCTCGCGTGGTATCGCTGGATTCTGAGGGGAACTGGAGGCTGCGAGATGCATCGGAGGCGAGGCTTCAGGGGGTTGGAGAGGAACGTGGTGGCGAGTCGCTACATCATCGGAGAGCAGGCAAGAACCACAAGGAAGAACGTTCGATTAGTGCCGGGAGTACTAAAGTAGGGCCGAACACGGATCCGCTGCTTTGGTTCAGCTCGTTGCCACCCAGTGACCTACGCCAGGCGCAGAAGCAGTTCACGAATGGTACGTTGTTGTTTGGCTTATTCGCTTGCCGATTGTATTGACCTGGTATCCTGTCTTGTATTTCTTGCAGCCCTACAAGCATTGCTAGTTGCAGCAGCATCTGCGCAAAACGTTCAGCGAGCTGTGTACGGAGTCACTAGCGCTCCTCGGTAAGATAAAAACTCAATGGCAAAGCGCTTTCAAGGTTGGGCTACTGGAGAAGATCTATCTACTTGAGGCCGCACCTGGTTTGCCTGCTTTTTTTTTCACCCCTTGTGCTAGCTACTACATGCTGCACAGTGTGCAGCACCTGCCTACACAGACTGCCGCTGCTGGTAACGACCAGGTTTTCGGCTGAAGATGTTGGAAAAACGCTCCTTCATCTTGTCCATCGCCATGTCGAGTTTGATGCTTTGCTCTTTCATGAACGACACGTTCATGTCTTTCCCCGTGTATCCGCGCTGCATGTTGCGGCGGATAAACGTGTCGTAC
The DNA here is from genome assembly GCA_001314425.1 of Phytophthora pluvialis. NCBI lineage: Eukaryota > Oomycota > Peronosporomycetes > Peronosporales > Peronosporaceae > Phytophthora > Phytophthora pluvialis. The sequence continues at coordinate 12,820 of LGTU01000110.1, read as the reverse complement.
TCTGCGACGATTCGGATAATGAGGTCCGACGTAGAGATACCATCAGTGCGCCGCGTCTCGAGGAACTTGCCCATTGCTTTGATCCTCGCATACACATCTCCTTCAGCAGCCTCACCCGATGTATCCGAGTACGGCAGAGCATCATGGCAGACGTAGTCGATCTTGTGTTTCTCCAAGAAGTCATCCGTGACCACCCAGGGCGCGTCCTCCACCACTTCGTCCACCCACTTGCAGTGGCGCAGCGACTCGTAGCGCTCCTTGTCCGTCATGACAGTGCGGCCCTTCAGTTTGTGCGTGATCTCATCGCTGCAGCAGCCGACGATCAAATACGTGTTGGGGTAGGCCACCTTGCATTGCTGCAGAGCCTTGGCATGCCCGAAGTGGAAGAGATCGAAGATGCCGTCGGCGTAGAGACGCAGGGGGCGGCCGGTGAGAGTACCGGGCTCGCCGTCCACCAGCGTCTTGCGGAACGGCGCCGAGCTGGTCGACTCGGTGCTCGTTGAGTTAGCCGCGTCGGAGCTCGCAGGGTTGTCCAGGCCAAGTTCCTGCTTGGGTTCATTGCTTGCGTCGGATGCCATCTGTGAGGTATCAACGCATTATAAGTTAATGTGAATTCATTGACACAGAGCAACATAGAAGTCAATCTCAGCCTACCGGGGCCATGCTTGAAGCGCTACTTGGTCTTGATCGTTGCCGAGAGAAAGCTGGAGTGGCTGCTCGCTGATGGGCCACCGCGTCCAGCGCTGCGGCCAACACTGCCTCAGGTGCTGGGGTTCGCCCTTCGCCAGCGACAGCCGACTCGTTCAGTTTCGCATTGCCGTTGGTGGGAGAGGACGGACGCGATGCTTTAGCTTAGCATCGAGGACGACCTCACTTCAACTTTGGTGTGCGGTACACCACAAACCTGCACTCCCTCGACACCATGACGATCGACCACGTCATGCAGCCCGGCGAGGGCAGCGTGCTGGTGGCGCGGCTCGCGAGCCGCCACTTCCGGCCCGGCGGCGTCGTCAAGGGCGTCGTGCGGCTCGTGAGCCGCCATCAGAAGCCCGACGCACACTCGGAGATCTCCCACGTGGTGGCGCAGGTGCACGGCCACGTCACGGTGGACAGCAACCTGCTGACGCTGCCTGTGGTGCATGTGAACTCGCCCCGCCCGGCGTCGCAGGACGAGCGCGCGCAGATGGAGCACAAACTGTCCGAGGACGTGGTGCTGTTCGACAAGATGGGCGCCGTGCTGCCGGACGTGCGCAACTTCTCGGGGGACACGGGCACGTGCATCTTTCGCTCGACGCCGTCGGTGCTGCTTTCGGACATCAACATTTCGCCGACCCAGCCCGAGCTGAGCGCTGCTGCAGCTAAGAGCCACGGAGCTATGGACCCTGTGTCGGCGACTGAGGCGGCGCGGGAGGAGACTGCGGAGCGCTGCACGCGGGAGTTCGCCATCGCACTACCGGGGAACATTTGCCCGACCTTCCGCGGATCGTCCGCCAGGGTCTTCTACGTGGTCTCCATCACGGCGCAATGTGCGATTGCCGGGAGTAAACCTGTGTCGGTGCACCTGCCGTTTGAGGTGTATGGGCCTGAGTATTTCTTCGAGGCCGGCACCGTGGCTAGCGCTAGCCACCTTGCGGCGAGTCAACTCAAGGGCGGCGGCAGCGCGGCGTCTGGAGACAAAAGCGTCGAGACCACGCCCAAGAATCAGCAGGTAGTGGGCGGAACTACTCGCGTCGGGCGCCTCGACCGAAGCGCCTCGGTGGCGCTGGCACCTGTCGGCGTGCGCAAGGGCAGCGAGATCGCCTTCGAGCTCCGTCCTTCACTTATGCATGGCCGCGTGGAAACGGAGCAGATGCAGCGCGCGCAGACGAGCATCTTCACGATCGGCAAGGACAGTAGTCACCTCGTGCGCTTCCTGCTGACGAAGCAGTTCTACCAGCCGGGCGAGGTTCTGCTGGGAGTGTTTGACTTCACTCGCGCCAGCATCCCGTGCTACGAGGTATCGGCCACGCTGTGTCTCGAGGAGACGCTCTCGTCCATGGCATTGGATCCCGACCGCGTCGTGCAGTCCAAAGTGTTCGGCAGTTTTCACGAGCGCACGTTGGACGTGCTGCAAACGAACGTGCGCTTCAGCATCCCGCACGACGCGCTTCCGACCATCAACACGGACCTGGTGCGCTTCCAGTGGCTGCTGCGCTTCGACTTTTCGGCGGGCGCTCCGCCGCCGCAGAAGGGCACTGCCGCAAACTCTCAGCAGCAGCGGCAGACATTCCAGTGGCAAGTGCCGATCGTCGTGCAGCCCGCGGTGGCCACGGAGCGCAACCAGCTCGCCAACGTGCCGCACAAGCTGTACTCGGGCAGCACTCGCGTGGCGTCGCTGTCGACGCAGTAACCTATTAAAGAGCATGCACCTCCCTTTTGTGATATGACTACAGGACTCAATTGCAGACATTTGCAGTCATTAAACATCTATTTTATGTTATATCCTACCAAAATACATATCGTGATGTTGAAGTGGTTGATGGTGACGCGTCACATTTGCGATCGGAAACAGGCGGGCTCGCTCTGCCTTAAACTGCTATTGTACGGTACAGATCGTACTTAGCCGCGCTAGATACGAGTACGCACGATTCAATTTTGCCCCGCGTCACTACAGTTTTCGACCGAACAGAAACAGAAGCGAGATGGCGAGAAAGGTGCGTGCCTCCCCCGCTGCCGCGCTGCGATTCCCCGCGTCGGACCGCATGCCGTGGGTGTACGAGTCTTTTCCGCTTCGACTGATGCAAAGATCGTCACGGAAACGCTCGGGGGTCCCCCCGGTTTTAAGGCTGGAAGATGGCTGCGGTGCTGATGATACGTTCGCGGTAAATATGTGATATGTAGCGACGTGCCACCGAGATGAACAACGTGGAGGAGGCCGAGGCCGAACACCATGCGCCTGCCGCCGAGAAGGTGGAGGCGAAGCCCGCGGCCGACGATCCGAAGGAGTCCAGCGACAACAGCAGCGTTAGCAGCCAGGACGGCGACTCCGAGCCGCAGCCGGAGCCGTTCCGCAAGACACTGGTGGACGGCGAGCCCGGTACTCTCACCGGCCGCCCCCTGCGTCTCTACGCCGACGGCATCTTCGATCTCTTCCACTTCGGGCATGCCAAGGCTCTGCAGCAATGCAAGGTGGCCTACCCCAACACGCATTTGATCGTCGGCTGCTGCAGCGATGAGATCACGCACAAACTGAAGGGCCGCACTGTCATGACGGACAAGGAGCGCTACGAGTCGCTGCGCCACTGCAAGTGGGTGGACGAAGTGGTGGAGGACGCGCCCTGGGTGCTCTCGGACGAGTTCCTGGAGGAGCACAAGATTGACTACGTGTGCCATGACGCGCTGCCGTATTCGGACGCGTCGGGTGAGGCGTCGGAGGGTGATGTGTACGCCCGTATTAAGGCGATGGGCAAGTTCCTGGAGACGCGGCGTACGGATGGTATCTCAACGTCGGACCTCATCATACGGATCATTGCGGAGTACGACACGTTCATCCGTCGCAACTTGCAGCGTGGATACTCGGGCAAGGATATGAACGTGCCCTTCATCAAGGAGAAGAGTATCAAGTTCGATATGGCAGTAGATAAGGTGCGCAACGACGTCGACGGATTCGTGCACAAGTGGATCAGCAAGGCCGACGACATGCAGCACAGCTTCCTGGATCTTTTCAGCAAGGAAGGCCGTCTGGTAAGTTTGACGTCTCCCTGTCAATTCGTCGTGTTTCTAGGCAGACTCTAACTGCGTTGTTTTCTGCTACGTAGCGTACATCATTCCGCAAGCGCCGAAAGATCATCAAGGAGCGGTTATCGGAGCGTATGTCCGAGATGGCGCGTGAAGGATTGTGCTAAGAGAAGCTGCAGTGAGAAGTGTCTCGGGGAGGCCCCTCTTGCCTATACTCGAGGGGGCTTGGTACTACCTGTGCAGGTCTTTAGCTTTGATATGTGCATCTTGATTGGTACGACGACTTGCATCATTAACCACTGAGAAATGACAAGACATGCATATTCTCGCTCATGTGTATCCGTGTTGTTTCATCCCGTGAGTCGCGACATTCAGGACAACCCGTATTTTGCCTGCAGATGTGACTCGCGTTACCTCGCGGCTGTCGCTCTGCGCCACAAACTTCGAGTCGAAGTATTCGGGCGGTGAACCAGTTAGCCACGCCACGAACTGCTGAATCCGCGACGATGATAGTGGCCGGAACAGCGGCAGCTCACGCACTGAGCAACCCGGGGTAACAGGAAACGCGACGGAGCCGTAGCCTCGCACCACATCGCGGCCCAGCGCGTCGAGTCCGTACAGACTAAGCACCAGTCGTGGCCAGCCGAACGGGTTGGTGCTCTTGAAGGACACGTCGATGGGGAAGCTAAGCAGAATATCGTCTTCATTGCTGACCAGGTACGCGATCTGTGAGAGTCCGTTCTCAGCCCCCTGCAATGCAAATACGTCCTGGTAAGTCGCGGGTGTTTGCCAAAGGTGTCAGCGAAAGCCTGCAGTGCGGACACTCACATGAAGCACGCGCCAGTCAACGCCGTAGGTAATGGCATATCGGCAATACACATTCGTGACGCCCGGGTACTGATGGCCGCAACAGTAAGCATATTAGTGCATCGCTTCCAAGTGTGATCTCACACTCCAGCTGTGCAGGCGAGGACACGTACATGCACGCTCTCCACTTGGCCGGAGCAGATGACTTGGAATCCGGCAGCAGGTTGCGCCGCTGGCACGGACGTTGGCATCGGTGTCACTACTGCTGGAGCGTCTCCATACTCGCCACCTAATCCCCCCGACTTCCTCAGTCGTAGCCGGTCTAGCGCCTTGGCCACCGCGTCGTCCGTTGCAGCAGCTCGAGGTGATGCCATCTTGAAGTGGCGCCGTGGGACGTTCGTTAACTATGGTTGGTTGTGTACGAAACACCATTTACAGATGGACTTGGAGTTTGTATTGCTTTCACAAGTCAGTCGAAAGTGGATGGCGCTTGAATTTCCCCAAAACCAAAGGCCGACCACGAGCGATGGCGGATCGGGTGGAGTCGGTGGACGAGCGCGCGTTGCACCGCGAGCTGCAGGAGCTGGCCAAGAGGCGCGAGGCACTCGACACGCCGAGTACGTCCTTCTCCCCTAGCCTGCCTGTTTGTGTGGCTTGTAGACACCTCGGCGCCGCGTAGCTGGCCACTGAAGCCCCACGTTGCGTTGCGATCTTGCATCTAATTGCTCTTGATGCCTTTCCTTCCTATCTACAGAGAGTCGAGGAAGCGCCGCAGCAGCCGGAGCAGGGGCAGGTCGACGCAGTGTCTTTGCTAGACTTGGCGTCGAGCCGACGCGCGCAGGAGGCGCAGGCCGACAGGTTGTCCAGCTCAAGGAGAACAACGCGCGGGGCAACGCCTCGTGGAGGCTGGGGAAGCGCGACAACGAGGACAATAGGCAGAGCAGCGCCGTGAAGAGACAGAGACTGCACTCCGCAGTGGCCAGGCCGGAGGGCGACCACCGCGCTGAAGGGAGGGCGGAGAGCAGCAGGACTTCCACTACGGCTGCCTCGCCCCCTGCGAACAGCGCTCGCGCACAGGAGCTGAAGCAACGTGCAGTGGCACCGTACGCACAGAAAGAAGGTATTGCACGCAGCAGGCGCATGTTCGGCGCGCTGATGGGTCATCTAGGCAAGGCAAAGCGGCAAATTGAGAAGGACACGGACTTGTTTAAGCGCCAGGACACGAAGCAGCAGGAGGCCGAACAGAGGGAGAAGATACAGAGCCAGAATCTGGAGAATCAAGCACGTCATGAAGCTGAGGTGGCACGGGTGGAGGCGTTGATGGTGCGCACTGAACTTGACCGCAGTGAGCAGATTGCTCGCGCCAAGCTGGAGCACCTGCAGATGGTTCGAAAGAGCGAGCGTCAATCCAAGTTTCTGGTTACTATCGCGTCTCCGCCGATCTACTATCTCCCAGCAAAGCACACAAAGGAGACCAACGAGCTGGTTGCTGCATCTATGGAGGCTCACGAAGCCAAGATGAAAGCTAATGAACGGACTCAAGAGGAAAAACTGCGAAAGTTCGAAGCTGAGTTTGCTACCAAGTTGGAACAGCTGCGCGAAGAACTGGAAGCGGCGAAGAAGGGTGAGAAGGTGAAAACTGCTGGTGAGCAAGCATCTAGAGCGAAAAGCAATGACGCAATGGAAGATGACGATGAGGACATGGAACAGGTCCACAAAGAGCTCGAGGAGGGCGAGAAGAGGGGGCAGGAAAATGCTGGCAAGGACCCCAGTGGATCACCAAAACAATCGACTATGGAAGTCGAAGACGAGGACGTTGTCCAGGACAGTGTGTCGGGTAGTGAAGCGGATGACAATAGTGCTGCTGACACCAGCAGGAGTGCTGATGGAGAGAAGGGCGGCAAGTCTATGGTCAGGCCGGACTCGAAGAGTGGCAACGAAGACGAGAAGGGTACTTTTACTCGTAACACGCCGAATGGTGCCATCGCGACTTACAGCGACACGGGTACGTCATCCCCCAGTCGTGTTAAAACGGAGCGAGGAAAAGTGAAGGAGGAATCGGTGACCCCGAGCCCGAAGCAGAGCGGTAAGGCTGGTGTCGAGAAGGAGAGCGAGGAAGCAGCGCCTGCAAGTCAGCCTGATGTTGCAGTGGATGGCGATAGTGATAGCCATGCAAAGCAGGAAGACGACGGCGCCGAGTCCGAAACGCCCGTCGAGCCAAAGAAGGACCCGGCCGCCCATGTCGGTAAGATGAAGGTGACCGAGCTGCGAGCGGAGCTCAAGAAGCGCGGGCTCGACACCAAGGGCCTCAAGGCTAAACTCGTGCAGCGGCTCAAGCAGGCGATGCATGACGACGACGGATCCGAGTAAGTTTCGTATTTATGCTGGGCATACACGACAATATACCAGACTTTGTTGCGCGGACGCCTACTGCTTCACATGGTCAAAACACTGTTTTGAACAGCACCGAGTCGCAAATGTATCCATCTCTAAACCCCCTCTCATCTTATAGTCAACCTCTTATATCTCATACGAGCTCATACGTGTCAGTCAAGCAAGAACTCCGAGCAGATCTCGATACTTCACCACGATGGAAATGGTGCGTGTCCTGCGTGTGTGCATCACCCGATGTGCGTGCCTTAGTCTGCAGCTACTGACCCTCTCCTCCGCCTCTGTGCGCTGCAGGAAATCCCGTACGCGAGCCCTGTGGACCCGGAGAGCTACGGCTTCCTCACGGCCACGCTCCTGCTGACGGGGCTGGTCTTCATGGCGCTCTTCTTCATGCGCGCTGTGACCCCCAAGAAGAACGCGCTGGCGGAGCTGGTGCTGGCCTTCATCGCCGCTCTGCTGCTTGGCTTCGGATCGCTCTTCCTCTTCCTGTGGGCCGAGATCTACGTATAAACAGTCGACAAGACAGCCCGGCAGCTCTGCAGCTCGCGTCCAAGTGCTCAGACCGAAGCTCGTTCCAGCGATAGAAGACGGAGACGACAGCGCGAAGCAGAGGAGAAGCATGCAGTTTTGATGGAGAAGAGCTTGCGGGGAGGAGGGTAGCACGACACGGTGAGATGGAGTGCAGTGAGTCGTCAAATTGAAGGAGTCGAGGATGCCTTGACGCGAGCTGGCCTAGTGCTGCTGCAGAAGAAGACAAAAATATGTTTATTGTTTTTGCGCTGCTTGTAGTCGCTGTGTTTCCATGCGTCGTGGGAGTGCGTGTGGCGATGGCTGGGAAGGACGAAGACGTAGTGTGTTCGCTTGTCATTGCTTTAGGCTTCGCCGTTCCTAGGTTGGCCATGCCCTTGCCGCTCGCTACGACCATTGCGAGCAGCTCCTTACCAAAAAATAGAGTTGCTGTCTACTTCCTACAGAAGCGGAGCAAGGCACGCGCACTGCATGCCCACGCCGCGTCCAACACTTGGATCATTCATGACATGGCTCCGAGCTGCCTCCCGTTTTTTTCTACCTGTGTTGCCTTCTACGCTGAGCCGATGGATCAGATCAGCCCGCCCGTCCACCGACCCGCCTAACCAGTTCTTGTAAGAGGGGGCAAAAGCTAGTTGGCGCCGGGCATGAGGCTATAATAAACGGTGGTCACGAACTTCTGCTTGTAGCGGTTGGTGATGCCGAGCACCATCATGCCGTCCTTGATAGCTGTGCAGTATAGATGATTGAGCGCCACGTGCTGGGGCACAGGCAGCAACCGCCCATCGACTGTCGGCGGAGCCTGGACGACCATGACACAACACAGACGCAAAAACACGCGAGTTAGTACCAGCACGACCCCTGGATGCACCACACGATGCAACAATGGGTAATGTAGCTTACCTTGTTCAAGATAATGTGCCGCAAGTGCGGCGGGAGCGGGGGCGGCTCTTTCGTGTACTCGTCGATTTCGGGGATGTACCGTGAGTACGGGTTCTCGGGATCTTCGTCGTCGTCCTGCGGCTTGTTCTTGCCATCAAAGTCAGAGAGCGGCGCGAAGTCCGACACGTCCACGTAGTTATTAACGTTGCCTTCCACATCTGCCATCGTGAGCTGGTCAGGGGCGAACCGCCAGTCGTCGTCCACCACAAACTTGTACATGTGCTTCCCCCGCGTGAGGTTGGCGATGTACGTGAAGTCGTTACCGGACCGGTGCATGGGGCACTGCTTGTCCCAGCCGTTGAACGTGCCCGTAATGAACACGTTGCGTCCGCCGTGCTCCCACTTGAACACCATGGGCACGACGTCCTCCCCGGGCGGGACCGCGACGTCCGTGGTCTGCGCATTGTTCCCGTGGGCGTGCTCGCCGTCCTTCACGTCCAGCTGCGCTGTGCTGGGCATCTCTCCGTCTGCGTAGGACATGTCCGAGAAGGACTCGGTGGGCGGATCCACCTCCATCGCCTCGGTGGCGTTGTGCTGGTCGGCGAAGTACGGCTTCTGCTGGTCGCTGTTCCCGTCGAAGTTGCACCCCTGCTGCTGCGACTGCGCCTGGTTGTAGTACGGATGGTGGTGCAGCGGGAACGCGTTGGGGTCGCTCGGGTCTGCGCCCAAGTTCTTGGGGTTGGCGTCGCCCGCCTTGCTGCTGGCGCTGCCCATGGTGCCCGGCGACGCGGCGGCTGCTCTGGTCGCTGCTGCGTGCTCTCCCTGCCCGCTTGAGAAGACGGAGCTTCCGGTCGTAGTGTACTGCGCGCTGGAGGGGCTGCAAAAGTGGCGTCACTCGCGGGGCTGCGGCTGGCGGCGGGGCTGCTCGGCTCGGCTGCGCTTCTCTTCCGGCTGAGCCCTTGCTGGCTTCTCTCTATTACAAAAAGCCACATAGAAATCCGCAGGAAGCCCGAGCCTCAACGGCGACGCATCATCGCGCAACCGCCGCACGGTCGCGCGAAGGTTGCGCCGAAACCTTTGGAACCCGATAGTGCCACATATCTATTTGAAGAGGGTACAACATGCGCCTGCAACAACAGGGTTACGTGTTGAGTACATGCTTGTTTGCCGCCTTATAAGTCGGGATCGATATCCTCTGCTCGCATTGCGTTGCCTGCTACCGGCTGCAGGCTCTGGCGCAGCGAGGACTGCAACGAGGACGACGGCAGCGTGAACGTCGGCTTGGTGGTCGCGAATGTGAACGTCGCTGGTTGCATGAACACCGGCGCTGGCTGCGGTGCCATCTGCGGCTTCAGCTGCTCTTCGTCGCCGTTGTCCAGCACTGCGAAGACGTTGCTGCCGCGGTATTCGGGCAGCACGGGCTTGGCTTGGCGCGCAGTTTGATTCATGTTCACGGGCGGCGCATCCTTCGGAGTCTCCAGCGCCGATATGAAGCCATGGAAGCCTTCCACCTCGCGCGGGGCCGGCATTGGCTGCACAGGGTTTACGCCGCTGCTGAGTCAATCGACAAAGATGTTAGCACGGCAATTGAACCACCACAGCAACTGCAGCAACTCGAAGCCATCGCTGCCGCTTACAACTGGAATGTCGGAGCTGCCATCACGAACGTTGGAGCCGCCACTGCCGCAGCCTTGGATACGAGACCTGGTCGGCGCGTGTTCTTGGCCGCCATACGCTCGTCGAAGTTGCGGAACTCGTCGGATACCGGCGCCGGCCGCTTGGCCACCTTGGCCTTCCGCTTGTTACTGTGGGGGTCATTCTTGTCCGCTGCAACCACGCCAGCTCTGCATCAACCAAAAGCAACAAAGCAACAGCAGCAACAGTTAGATGCAGCCAACCCCAACCGTTTACAATGCACGCCGCCATTGCACGCACCGCTTCTCCTGCTTCTTAAGTGCCTTGAACATGCCCGCCTTCTTGCCAGCATTGCCCTTGGACTTCGACCCTGCGCCGACAGTAGTGCAAAATAGCGAGTAAGCTCCATGCAATGCGGTGCTGCGCAACGATGCATTGCAGTCGCGCAGCACGCGCGCGAAGCCATGGTGACGCACCTCCGCTCTTCTTGGCCATGGCTTTTGGAATGCCAGTCGGTAACCACAGACCTCACTCTCCAATTTAATAGACGATAGACCTAAATATGTTCCAAACATTAATACTTCTATGACCCACCAACTTATATACAATTCATGTATTTGACCGTAGTGTTACCTACAGTAACACGTGAAAGACCAGAGCACCTATGTTGTAAAGCTTGAGCCAGCGCCGTTCTTATTACTACTGTAGTGTATTCTTTAACAGGATCATAACGGCATCCAGCATGCAAATAACGCCGCAAAGATTGACGCATTCCTTTCAGGAATAAGTTTTTTTGTTGTAATTCCTAAGTAAATTAGGGCCTGTTTCATTTGAGAATATCTAAAATAAGATTAGCGAAAGTTATTTCACNGACATTGAGCTATGGAGAGCGAGCTAGCTGTTGCCGTCGTCTGTGTCGTGGCTTGAGCATTTGGGCTCCTGCTTGATGTAGATGGTAGAAGAATGCGTGCAGATAACAAAGAAGTCTACACGGTAAGAACTGATTTTTTAGACAAAACGATGGCATGCGGCAAGATGATGGCAGCTTCAGAAGTGCATTCCGTGTAGGACGTGGGTGCTTTGAAGCAATCGTGGCTTTTATCGAAGCCAAATGGCCTATATATCACAAGGGCAATCCCAACTCTTTAGGTAAGAACCGAAGGTTCTTTCTCAGAGAAAAGGTAGCTCTTGTGCTATACTACCTCGGATCGCGAGGGAGCCTGAAGGACGTGTGCCAAACCTTTGGTGTCAGCAAGTCTACAGACTCCCGAGCAATAACTCGAANACGTATTTTATACTGTGAGCGAGAGCGCTTTGTATTTTATCCTAGGAGTGAATGTGAGTGGTCTGAGGTAGCATCGGGTTTTGAAGACGTATGCGGAATTCCAAACGTTGCTGGTGCAATTGACGGAACGCTAATCAGGAGGTCTCGTCCAGCAGCATTTTGGGGATGGTATTGCAGGAAGGGGTTTCATGCATACAATGTAATGGTGATCGTCGATGTCCATCAACGATTTATGTCGTTTTCTGTGCGTCCAGGAAGCTGTAACGATCAGTCTGTGTGGAACCACAGTCTAATGGGCACGTACGTGAAGCAACGGCTCCCTTTTGAAATGCACTTCGTTGGGGATGCTGGGTACGCTTTAAGGTCCTATATGCTAACGCCCTTTGCGCGCGAGCAGCGTCGAAATCCGGTAATCAACAAGTTCAACAAGGCGCACTCAAGAACGCGCATCCCCGTTGAGATGACATTTGGTGCACTTAAAGGCCGTTTTCAAATACTAAGAAGGGAAATCGACATGAACAGCGATGTTGAAGACGGAAAAGTCATTGCAAGTTGCTTCGTGTTGCACAATTTTGCTCTTACACACGAGCGAAACACGATAGCGGTGTTGTCTACACTGGTTGAAGGCGAAAAGGAAAATAGCATGGTGGACGAAATGGTTCGACACGACGATGGTGCTGGAGGCTGGGACGTACTTCAAGTCGAGGAAGACGCTGAGGAAGAACTGCAAGCAGGACAGGAGATACGTAACGACATCGTTAGCAAGTTAGTTGAATCAGTGACCATTTAATACGACCCCCCAAAAAACTTACTTGCGCATAAGCATAGACGTAATACTTCCCAGCACTGCTTTCGTCACGGATGCTGCAATTTTGTCGGCCACTGCATCGATTTTCTCTTCCATTTCTGCAACACGATCTCCAACTTGGACCACCTGTTGGCGTACCGACGCCAGTTCCGCCTGGACGGATGCTATTTCGCCACTGTCCTGCGTTGTCGGCTTCCCCACCATACGATCCACCAGTGTCGACATGGACGATGCCAACGTAGATAAATCAGTGTCCTCTTTGGATCTCTTGTCAGATTTGTATCCTATTGCCCGAGCTGCTTCCACAGTGCTTACACTGTTAATGGAGGCGACAGCACTATCACGGACACCGCGCACCATGACTGCCTCTTGGAGAGCCCCCTCCCCCTTGGTCTTCATCATCGCTATCAGAGCCTGTCATGACATCTTCTTGTGGTGTTGTAATTCACAGAAAACGTCGTTAGTGCGGCTTCCACGCAACAACACAACAATTCGCCGAGTCAGGTCGGCGATGTTGGCCTGTGCGTTGGGTGTGATCCCTTCGCGGCTCGGCCCTGCCGGGTTCAGTTGCGGCTTCGCTCTCGTCGAGTACTGCACAACCAAGCTTAATCCCTCCGGAGACTCGCTGAGCTAGCGATCTCCGTTCCACAAACCCTGTGACCTCACACCAAAGGATGAACGTCGGCGCGTGAGCGCTTTTACTGCAGCGTGTGCCCGACTACGAGAATTACGGTGTCCTCGGCTGAGGCCCACCGGCTCGTCGAGTC
>LGTU01000109.1:0-57632 GCA_001314425.1 Phytophthora pluvialis | reverse complement strand
ACCAAGCGGCTGCGGACCATGCACGAGGTGCTCGCCCACCCGGCGCTGCTCGCCGCGAGTCGTCGGGTGGACGATGAAGAAGCGGTCAAGAGCTGAGCTGTCCTGCACCTTCTCCATCCTAGTGATTTATTGAGGCGGCACACGCCGCACGTGTAGTTTGATCCATACATCAATACAGTCGAGTTTTCCTGCTCACTCGACATCCTGTCCAAGGACAACGTCTCCATTGGAGTTGAGACATCCATCTCCGTATCGTATAACGAAGCCGAACTCCTGCTTCTTCCTGTACAACCGGCATTCGCCGTTTCGATCCCCCGCAAACCTTTACTACGGCAACCAAGTCACTTGGTGCAGACTTTGGACATTCCTTGGCCCCGCTCTACGAGCTTTGGGGACGACTTCAAGTGAGGCTATGTAGATGGTACTCGGTCGAATGGATGCTGGAGCTGGATGAGTATTGCCAACGCTACGCCGAAATACAGGACTCTTCCTGGATACTGGAACTTCGCACTTGCCATTGCAATGGGTACCTATGTATGGGCTTGAGACTACTTGTTCCATAGCTTTAGGTATTCCCCATTCACTACTCCAAAGTATTATTATTATTTGGGGACATTGTCAGTCGTCTCATGCCCCAACCCAGTACAAGTGTTCCCAGCTCCCTTACAACTCGTCCTGGGTTCCGAGCACTGTACTCTGTTAGCTGCATGCGAGGAGCAACCTCGTTAAAAATGATGGCAATTGCCGTGGCGTTTATATTCTTAGTGATAATGCTTCCTCTTCATGGTATGAATCACCGTTCTCGAGCTGCTAGAAGGGTCGCGAATCTTCATTTGATGCAGATACGGCAGCGTCGGGCTACATTTTGCACACGGATCTAACTACTAAGCCCCAACAATCGGGAGCACAAGGCAAGTTACTGCGTCAAAGCAGTTTACAAGGAGATACGGCGACCGTCGTCTCCAAACTGCGCTGTTAACGGCTCGTCGGAGAAGAAATCACCGGCGGATGGCGTTCCAGCCGCGTACAACCCCGTCGACAATAAATGGCCGTCATCCGAAAAACGAGAGGCATTTATCATAACCCCCCCCCCACCACCACCACCACCACTATTCTCGTGATGGTCCAAGCGAAAATGTGGAGCTCAGACGCGTACGAGTTCGAGGAGCGGATGACCGTGATCGGGATGAGCCACCGACCTTGGAGCAGCAAAAATGGGTTTCCAACACGAAAGCCACTTGCCAGAGCGTCGATACACCGAATCATTTCACCACGAAAACTTGTAGCGCTACAAAACCGCCAGCTGCAAGAAAGCCAACCTTTTTGCGGTACGTGCAACACTGCTTCATTATGGTAAGCCTCGGACATGACAGGAAAGCAGTGGATTTGAGTGCGAACGATGAGTTTGTTTCCAGATGTTGACTTTAGCTTTCGGGTTGACTTGTTGCACAAGTCTTCTTCTCTCGGTGGTGCAGTTCCCAAGTGGACGCTTTCTTGTACTTTTCGTACAGCTCAAAACCCCTGCCTGTTGAGTGACATAAATATATGAACGAACACTAAGGCAAAGGTGGGGCCCCACCTCACTACAACAACTTTAGTGCCTGCCGTTGAAACGACAGGTCTCCGGTCTGCAGCTCCTATAATACCCTATTTCGGGGTGAAATATGGTCGCCTGACCGACTAAGCTCTTCCCAACACTAAGCTCGAGACGCTCAGAAACGATTGAGCTCGCTGAGAGACATGCAAGACACGGAGGATGGCAACCAGCACACTTTCGGTGGTCGAGCTCCAATGCGACGTGGTGGGGAATCGAGGAAGAGCATTCGAGGCGTGGCAGTGGCACCGCACGTTGGGTCTCCACCGAGGCGAAGCAGCAGCGTTTTACACAACATTGGACGCCGTTCCCTGTCATGTTCGCCTAGCGCCGGACCCCCAAGAGTACGCGATAAATCGTTTTGCCGAGACGGCGCTAGACTTTCCCCCACTCGATCGGATGCTCAGCGAGTGCGAAGTTTTCCGAAAGCAATGCGAGGACTATCAACGGAACCTCTCCGAACGCTGGATAGTCTGGCGGTACTACGACAAGATAGTGACAAGTCCTGCAATGGGCAACAAGCTTCCACGACCCCGGCGATAGCGGACTCGAAAGCTGAGCCTCGACGGAGCAACTACGTGCTTGAGATCCACCCCCGCCGACCGAATAGTCCGGCCAAGCGCCTTCGTCAAGCGACGTCGTTGAAGAATTTTCGAGAGTTGGCGATCATGATTCCCAAGCTCCCAGGGACAATTGAAGGTTCTCCAGAGAAAACCAAGTCGTTTGGTGCTAAACCGTCAGCTCCTGATGCACATGTAGTAGGCAAGTATTCTTCTTCGACCCAAAAGCGAGGTACATTCAACGTCTCCTTGGTACCGAAGCCTGAACGACAACCGAGCCGTCTCGTTACGACCTTGACCTTCTTTGGATATTCACTGGGCCCGCTCTATGATTTATGGGAGCGCCTCCAGGTGAGTCACTGCGGACAGTACTCGGTCGAGCGGATGTTGGCCCTTGACGAGTATTGTCAACGGGTTTCCATCGGTCGGGTGGTCGCAGTGTGTTTGTTATTCCCGCTGGGCCCACTACTGATCATTGTCCTCGCGGAATGCATGCCGCTGCAGCCTGTGGAGAAAGGGCCGCTAGAGAATTACGTGTTCTGGATTCGACACACTCTCATGGGGGCGCTTTTGGTGGTGTGTGCGATGTGGCAAGCGAAAGCTTGGATCCCCGAGATGGAAATGACGATGAAGCAAGTGCTTCTAGTGGCAATTGCTAGTGCGACTGTGTACACCGTGTCGAATATCCTCGTTGCGGATCTGTGGGTGTTTCCCATCCCGTTCCTTGTGGTGGCCGGTGCTCCATTGATGCTTGCTATTTGGGCGATAGCGAGTCGGATAGTGCTCGGTCCCTGTCCGTTAGAAGGCGTGCAAGATGGAGCGTTCCGAGGACGACAATTTCTCCTGTTAACGGCAGTTCATGCTTCTCTGCTGGGGCTTTATCCAGCGTACCAAGCCATTTTCCTCGCGGTAGATGGTCTGCTGCAGCTAGGAATGATCGCACTGCTGCCAGCGATTAATCTTGCGCTGAAAAACTTTCAGACGGCGATCGGGTCGCATCTCGAGGATAATTTGCCGGAAGTTCTCATCTTTAGCATCGACGTCTTCAGCGCCATCTACTCCGTGCTCTGTATGCACAGCGCCAACTCGATGAAGATGGTCGCAGTTAC
The DNA here is from genome assembly GCA_001314425.1 of Phytophthora pluvialis. Lineage (NCBI taxonomy): Eukaryota > Oomycota > Peronosporomycetes > Peronosporales > Peronosporaceae > Phytophthora > Phytophthora pluvialis. The sequence goes on along the minus strand of LGTU01000109.1, from coordinate 54,369 downwards.
GTTGGGGCTGAACACGCTGGTCTTGTTACTGTCTCTGCACGGAATGAATCGTCGGTCTCGAGTCGCGAGGGCTTGTCGCTCGTTTCAGCTGATGGAAAGACAACAGCAAAACCTCCGTAGACGGCAATCGCTGGTAGACTCCTTTGTTACTGGAGGCGGCAGTCCTGGACTGTTAACCACATTGGTAAACACTACGCTCCGGTTACTTGAAGCTCCGGGGCAGCTTGACACGACCGAACTACGAACGATTCGGCTGCTTTCGGGGATACCACAGAAGCTTTCAGACTCCAATGTAGCTTTGCTAGACGCTCTAGCGGATCGGTGTGTGTACAACAACAACCGAAGGACGTCGGAGAACATGCGCGTAGCTGAGATGAAGGACCGCTACTCGTCTGTAGCGATGGAAGGTCGTCCTCTTAGCTGCTCTCATTTTCCAATTTCACGTTCCAAGTTGCTTCAGCGGCTACGAGCGGTGGTGCTGGTGATTCCAACGACCAGGTGGCTAACCTTGCGCATTACGTCACAAACCAGTGGTGGGTCGGCTCGGTTTCGATCTGAAAACCACAGAAATGCTAGCAAAGGAACCGAATCCGAGGAATCCGAGGCCGAAAAGTTCTCGTCGACTTTTACTCAAACATCGACCACAGTTTCAGAATTGGAGGCACCTGCACCAAGACTTTCAAACGTATCGAAGGCGCTTCTTAGTCGCCAACAGACCATTCGACGCAGCGTTCCTGCCCTGTGGCAAGAGACCTCGGAGAAACTCCTTCCGCTCGTCTCGAAGTGCGGTCCGGTCATCAGCAACGTGCTGGAAGAGACTCGAAAGCAGAACACTCGAGCTGTTAAGCAGACGCTTCAGCTTCTCTTCAACAACGAGTATCTCGGACTGATCTCGTACACGCAGTGCATCATCCCCGTGCTCTATCTGCTGTACATGCCCATGCTTCAGGCCCTCCCCAACCACGTGTACTACCCGACGCACTATCGATACTTTGGGAACGCGTCTGAATTCGACGAGCGTATGACAGTGATCGGGATCTTAGCGCTCATGCAGTTGGTAGTGTTCGTGACGTTGCAAGTCTTTGTGGTGAAGCGCTTCGGCGTCTCCACACTGTTCCAGGTGGCGTTTGTACTGGAATCGCGGTTCGGACTGTTGCAAGGTCGGCTGTTGATGTGGCTCATTTTTGCGATACAGTCGACTCTAGTGCACTACGGTACGTCTCCTCCCCACCTGCGGCGGCGTGGCTTCTTTCAATGTAATGGTCTTGACGAGCTGCTCTTTTGTGACCAGGTGTCGACTTTACTTTTCGCTTCGACTGGCTGAACAAATGAGCTCAAGGGAGCTGCTAGACGGCACTTTAAACACGTAGTCATGCTGGGGTGTCAATACGACTGGAAGGTGTTGCTACGGCTTGAACTTACGAACATTTTGATCCAGGAATTTGATGTAGAGCTCAGTGGTTAGTGATAGATACCAAACGGTGGACCCTCAAAAGGCTAAGAACCATACCTGTGGGAGGCGCCTTACAGCTTGTCGTTGTGTCTTTAATGCCGACTTTGAGCCTCGCTCGGAAGAACGCCCAGACGGCCTGGGGCTCGCTTCTTGAAGGCAGTTTCCCCGAGGTTATTGTGTTTACGTTTGCTGTTTTCGGTACTCGATGAAGATGGTAGCAGTCACCGTAGCGGTCAACGCAGGACAGTAGCCAAGTTCCCACTGTCTCCAAGGGCCCATATCGGTCCACGAATGCTTGGCCATCACGTCACCGCACAGCAGCAATGACATTCTTAGCACCAGAAACTGTTGACACCAAGTTGGGCACGTGGCGATGTTCAAGCAGGAAAAAAAAAACTAGCTGCTGCGACGCTATTCACAGCTTCTACGTCAAGTGCGGAGACTCGACATTTGGCCGCCTCCAGGTCGAGATGCCCAGGAAGCGGGGCATGGTGGTGGCCCCACTGCCTGCATCTCTTCCGACCAGCCCGAGCGCAAGTCGTCCGCCACATGAGCGACAACAGAGTCAACTCGTGGTCGGGACGATGAAAGTTTTCGGAAGTTCGCTGGGACCGCTGTACAATTTGTGGGAACGCCTTCAAGTGAGCCATTGTGGACAGTACTCGGTCGAGCGGATGCTGGCCCTGGAGGAATACGGACAGCGAGTGTCCCCACTGCGGGTAGCTGCTGTGTGCATGTTGACGCCCTTGTCCCCGCTTCTGCTGGTCGTGTTGACGGGTTACCTCCCTTTGCGGCCGTCGACAGAGGGCCCGGACGCGAACTACATGTTCTGGATCCGACATACGGTCGTCCTAGGACTCACCATGCTAAGCGGGATCATGCAGGCCAAGGCGTGGCTATCGGAGCTCGCTCTCACGGATGCGAGAATGGTCGGGATAACACTCTGCAGCGCTGCCATCACAATGGGGTTTCTCGTTTTACTGGCAAAGTGGTGGGTTTTCCCCCTCCCGTTCATGAATATGCTGCAGTCTCCCGTCATCCTCATGGTGGGTACGTGCATGACAGGACTCGTTCTAGGACGAGGTGCGCTCCGGGACGTCCCCGACGTGGATTTTCGAGTCAATCGCTTCTTCGCTCTCATCATTGCGCAGGGCTCGCTCATCACGATCTACCCAGCGTATCACGGCTTATTTCTTGCTGCTCCGACGGTCGTCCAGCCGCATCTCATGGCGCTACTGACGCTTGTCAACATCACCATGAAAAATATCCTGGCCGCGTGCGGGGCGCACCTCGAAGACCGACTGCCAGAGGTGATCGTCTTCACTGTCGACGTCTTCAACGCGCTGTACTCGGCACTCTGCATGCGCAGCACCAACTCGCTCAAGATGGTTGCGATCGTCGTGACACTCAACACCGTGGACATGATGCTAGCGCTGCACGGGATGAACCGAAGATCCCGCGTCGCTCTCTCTAACCGAGATGTCCAACTAAAACGGCATCGACAGCAGAAGCTCAGCACCAGAGCACTCGGGACGGAGGAACAAGAGCGCGAAGACTCGCTCGGAACGCTGTTTCAAGCCACGCTGCAGCTTCTCCAACTGCCTGGCCAGCTCGACCCCGCGGAATTGCGGCAGATCTGTCTGCTGTCCTGCGCAGAGCACAACGTGTCCGACGAGAACCGGGCGCTTCTCGCCGCTCTGGCAGCTCGGTGTGTGTACAACAACGAGCGAAGACCGACGGTACTGCGGTCCATGGCCCAACGAAAGTCCCGGTACTCTTCCCATGCCATGAGTGGGCCAGACCTTAGTGCCGAACACTTTTCCATGGCGGTCAATCCTCCCTCGCAGTTCATGCAGAGACTTCGGGCAGCAGCAAGGCTCATACCGGAGGCGGGGAAGCGATTGAGCGTTCAAATTGGTGCTCGACTCGGCAATTCGCTCGGCTTTCGAAGCGATAGTCGCGACCAACTGAGTCAACAGAAAGACACGGAAGGAGGCGAGGAATCGGACACGGACAGCTTCAAGAATGACACGATGCCGAACGAGGTGGCGGAGCTGGCCTCGTCGTCATCACCGTCGCGACGGCAGTCGCACCAAACCGGACCGGGCACGCCCACGTCCTCGACACCAGTTGAGCCCTATCGAAGACAAATACCGGGCCAGGCCCCACGTAGGATTTCTGGTCAAGCCGAGTCGTTTTCTCGACCAGCGTCAACTCAACTGCTTGGCGCGGGCTCTTCACGAAAAGTGTCAGTTCAAACAGACCCAGCAACGCCAACTCAAAGCGGATCGGGTCGTAGACTGATGAGCCGTCTCGGTTCGTCCCGAAGGCTGGCCGCGTTTAACGCTGCGGTCGCAACAAAGCTCGCGACGTCTCTCAAGCTTCGGCCGGTGCTCATGCCTGACAACCCCGTGATCAACGACATTCTCAAGGAAACGCGCAAGCAAAACACGGTGGCAGTCAACCAGACGCTACAGCTGCTCTTCAACAACGAATACCTGGGCCTGATCGCGTACGCTCAGTGCATCACGCCCACGATCTACATGGCCTACATGGTGGTCATGCAGGAGATGCCGAACCGCGAATTTTACCTAAACGGACACGACCGGGAGGACCCGGGGGGCCTCGCGCAGCGCTTCACCGTCATCGCGGTCTTTGTGGGGCTCCAAACCGCGATTTTGTTGGGATTGCACCTTTTTATCGCTACTCGGTTTGGAGTTTCGACACTGTACCAAGTGGCATTCGTTCTGGAGACTCACGCTCGACTTGTGCAAGGTAAAATCGCCACCTGGCTCTTGTTTGCAGTGGGATTTATGCTGGAGCATTACGGTAAGCATAAAACGCATTCATTCGAGTGCGGAAGCTGTACAAACGTGTGTGTTCTACGGTTATTTTTTTGGTTTGACTGATTTGTCGTGTTCTTTTCTTCTCGGTAGGAGTCGATTTTTCCTTCCGATTCCAGTGGATACACGAATCGGCACCTCCACCTGCCCCACCCTGACGGTTCTCTTAGTTAGGAAAGAAATCAATGTTACAAAGTGTGTCACGTGTTTGAGGTGGACAAACGTGGAGACCCCAACGAAGGAACTTAAGTATCACGTAGTGTGAACAGGTAGCGCCCAACAGAGTATTCTTGGGAGGCCAGCAAAGAATTAACGTATCAGTACCCACGCGTGGAGCGCACTATGACGGAGATCGTTGATGTCGCGTGCATCTTCTGACGACGTCTTAGGTTGCTGTCACCAATTGTGGCAGATAGATATCTCGACAACCTGTGGGAACGAGTGTAGATCAACCACTGCGGACAATATTCAGTGGAGCGGATGTTGGCGTCAACGTGGTGGTCACCTAGCCGAGTGTCCTTTACTTACCGGCAGCCGAAGGAGCGCTAGCCAACTACATGTTCTGGATTCGCCACGCGTCCATGGTGACATTAATTCCATGACCAACGCGAAAGCCTGGATTCCAGATGTGCCAGAGGATTGTTGGGCTAGGCGTTCGGTGCTACAGCGCTTGATATCGTGTGGTGGCAGGCTCTGGGTGTCCCCGATCCCATTTCTCACCGTGATCGGTGGTCCCGTACTGCTCGTGATTGTTTTGGTCGCTCTGGTGTCCGTTGTCGGGCCAAAATCGTTGCGGGAGATTGAGGACCGCGCCTTCCACCATCGACGGTACCTGAACATCACACACCTCGACAATGGCAATACATCCGGCCTACCACGCCCTCTTCGTCGTGGTATCAGCCAGTTTGAAGCGATTGTTTGTCGTTTTATTACGCAGGTGCTCAAAAATGCGATGGTGATGTACGCTTCTCACTTGGAGGATCGCCTTCCGGAAGTCGTCGTCTTCAGCATAGACTCTGGATCCGCCGAGTTATACCACATCCCATTATTTTCAGGAGGAAACAAATCAAGCTCTCGATGTAGCGCACGGCCATTTTGAGCGCTTTAGCGACACGAACACTCTACAATGTCGACCGAAAGGTGTCCAAGACGATCACTATTGTGCAGCTGAATAGCGAGATAATGCAATGACGAACATCGCTAGGCCGACGATGCCAACCGCAGAGTTCGTGGTGATTTCACGTCCTCGCGTCGGTAGTTCGGACTCGGTTCGCTTCGGCGGCAAGAATGCAGTCATCAACTGGATTGACACGAAAAAAACACATCGGTTTAGATAGCGTCCAGCAGGATCCGCGAACAATTGTCAAAGCGTTTACGGTACCTCGGAAAACGTTCAATGCTTTTGTGGGGAAAGTGCCGGAGACAGCGGCTATCTCACAAGTGTTCGACTCGTCCTTTATTCTACGACCACTGATACGACCGAGTCGTTAGCGACGTCCTGCTGGGATCCTGAAAGTAGAATATTTGAGTTGTGAACCGACGTTGCAATTGCTCTTCCATAACGAATATCTCGGGCTTATCGCGTACACGAAGTGTCTTATTCCGATCATGTATATGGTCTACTACAGTACATGGCCGTTCTACAAACTCTGCCCAACCGAGTGTACTACCCCGACGCACGCAACATGAGCGACGGGACTTTATTTGCTGATTGAAAGATGGCCATCGGAGTCTTGGCAGTATTTCATGCGACGCTTATTCAAGTCAAAGCTGCGTTTTGCTTTATCTTCGCAATGGGCTTCCCCTCGAGCAGTATGGCAAGTTTGCCTGCCGTTTTGAAGGAAATACCGCGGCTCTAATGCCAAGGTATTTCATGAACGTCGTGAAGGTGCCGATTTCACCTTTCCGTTCCCGTGGATTGCACGTCGAAGACATCCCTAACGCTTCGAGCAAACTAAATACCAACCGGTACCATTTGCTACTCAGTCTGGTTCCTACAAGAGCCTTCTGGAAGTCAGTTGGGTTCTTCTTCACCGCACTTGCCAAAACCGCTGACAGGAATCATGGGGCATCTGAAGGCAAGGGGGGCATTTAATAAGGTCAAGGACTAGCGGGGGTGGCGCTTTCATTGCGACTTGCTACCGCACACTAATTTACGCTTTACCTTGCGAGTTGCCGCCACCATGACAACCGTTATGCAAGATGTGGCACCGTTCAAAGGAGCTAGCGTAGTGTTTTTACCATAATGCTCCAGAGGAAACACGCCCGAGAAAACGAGCCACACTTGCGTCTCCAAGACGAACGTAATCTGGTACGGAGACCCGATACGCAACAAACTTGGGCAACACGCAGCAACAGAAGTTGAAAGAACGCCAGCACGCCGATAACCAACATCCAAATAAATGCGCATCGTGCACGTTGCATGTGTCCACAAGGTACTTACTACATGCGGATGGGCAGCCTCTGTAGCACACCGAGGTACTCGTTGTTGAACAACGTCTGGTTGCACATTTCCCACATTTCGTTTGCGAGTTTCGAGCAGTGCATCGCCAATAACAGGGCTATTGGCTTCGCTATCGCTAATTGCCAGATTTATCCGACGTTCTTTGTCTCTGTTGGCGCACGCCGATCGGTCTTACTCGTTCTCGAAAGTCTTTTGCGTGTGTGTGAAAAGAGTGCGTGCCTTTGTCGATCTGAGCTCGGTTTGAACGGGACGGGGGTCATTCGACTCGCCGATTGTTTGTACAGATCCAAACACTGAACCAAACCAGGGCGCGTGTGCATCTCGCCGGCATGCAGGAGCACCATTCTTCTACTTCCGAGGGGGGAGACCAAAACATTTGTCAGTCCTAGATGGGAGTAGCAATAACAGCCGCTGGATGATGCCCGGTGCGACGAGAAATAGCGCGTGGTAAGCCTCCGGCACCTAAATCAAGATGAGCGCCGAAAACAAGTTCACGTACTGTACCGCCGGAGGTGGAACGCACCATCCTGGACGGTGCTCACTTCGTCTCGTCCGACAAAGCAAATCACGGCAAGAGCGACGATCAGCGTTAAGAAGTCCTTGAAGACCGGGTGGGGGCAACACCCACCACGACGAGGAACGGGATCGGAAAGACCCAGCATTCCGCCACCACGATGTCCAGCAGTGTCGCAGCCACTGCATCGGATCAGCGTCGGCGTGTCAGATCCTGAACATGAAATTCCTCAAAACGCGAGTCGCTCTCGGAGGTCAGCACCGCAGACAGCGACGCCGACCGACCCTTGCCACCCGAAGCAGCGACGTCCGCTGGCAGTAGAGCGGCACGAGGTGCGTGCCCACCTCAACCAGTAAGGACCTTGGCGGGCATTCAGTTGGAGACCTCGAAGGAGGCAACACCCCGAAACGCGGCGTGCATCTCGGTGCGGTCGGAGATGAACTTCCTATCCTAGAAACGCCGGTAATGCATGTACACTGTGTCCCGGAAAAGAAGTTCCCTAAAAATACGCGAAAAAGCTCCTTTTCAAACGAAGCTTTCGCGCTTGTCATGGATCTCGATGATGTTGCCTTCAAGCGAGTACCGGCTCGATTAACAAGTCACTTTGCACACACACTCGGCTTCGCGAGGCGTGTCCTCGTCTGGACGATTGGTGACGAAAGTTGGACGGAAACGAATCAGGAATCTGCCACATCCACAGACAGCGGACCTTCTCGTTGGCCGCGCGCAGCCAGTCGTTTCCGCGTGTTCCATGCATTTACCCGCCACCGGAGCAGCTTCATGACGTCCGGCCCAATTGAGTCCCGGCGGAGGCTGCCGTCTCAAATCGCATCCCACTGCGCCGAGCTCCTCGCCGACGCCTCGCTTGATGACGACGCCTCGGCACAACGCGCGACGCGAGCGCCGGCACACTGCGAGGCGTGAAGCCAAGCTTCGAGCCAAAAAGGCCACCACGCAGCAGCTGCTGCAACTCGAAAAAAGGCGGCGGTGGCATAGTCGGCTGCGTCAAGGCACTTGTCGAACTCGTTTCAATGGTCACTAGACCTCTCCAGGAGGTCTGTTGACCATTGAAACGTCCGCCCCTGACACGCGCCGTGAGGAAGCGAGAACGAGGCCATAACGGCAACTGCGATGTCTCGCTGTCTCGCGGTACGTCTCGACGTCGAAAGTATCACCAAGCGACGCAGGAGTTGCTCAATACCGCTGTGACGGATGACAGGTCGGCGTCAAACACGAAATGTATCGGAACCCCGCCGACGCCAAGCATGCTGTACGAGCGACATAGGCCGAGTCCTGGTGGATAACGTCGCGTCGCCACGTCAGACGAGTCGACTAAGATGCACACTTTGGCAAACGGTGTGGTGGTCACCTCAACCGCTGGTACACGTGCACACAGCTAATGCAATGCTAGCGTCGGTGCTCGGCAACTAAAATTTTAATGCGGACGTTACGACGCAGCGGCGGCGTCGGCTTCCTCCTCTCGGTGGTGGCCAATATTTCGTGGCGCGGCAGGCAGTCCCAGCTCTGCAGCTCGGCAGCCCGGCAGCGCAGTCTTGAAGCCGCCTTCCTCGCTAGCAGACGCGCTGGTTGTCTGCACAGTCAGAAACGAGGCCGCGAAGCAAGCTCGCTCCGTCGGCAGCAGAAGCGCCACGGGTGAGAAAATGACCAACGCGGGCCGATGCACGGGGCGCTGCCCGCCATTGAGCTCCAATCCGTTCACTCTATCACGGAAGAGCGGCGGCCGTGGGATCGTCGGTCGCGGCGGCTTCTCTCTCGACTCGAAGCGCGCCTCGCCGAGGTCTCTTCACTTGAGAACTGAGCTCGAGCGCCACACGTCTCCCGAACAGGACGTCGACGACGCCACAGGCTCAGGCGCCACGGACCAGCAGCAGCAGGAGTCATCAATCCCCGGCAGGTGGCGCGGCCCAATGGCCGCTCGGTCTCCGCTGCAGCAGCGGTCATCCGAGTCGTCGATCACGGACCGCGCGCGCACGTCGTCCGGGTCCGCGTCCACGCGCGTGGAGCTCGCGCGACGTCTGACCCGACAGGTCTATGTGGGCGCCATGGAGGTGCCGCCCGACGCCGTGGGCATCGACAAGCCGGCGCCCGGCCAGCTCACGGTCGCGGTCAAGGTGCGCGCGCTCACGCTGGACTCGGGCCGCAACGGCGGCGGCGGGCTGCGCACGTGGCAGGAGTGGCGCACGGTCCAGCGGCTGCTCGCGCTCGAGCGCGAGGCGGACAACTACGTGCTGCGGGCGTCGTCCGCGCTCAGCAGGGACCGGGACAGCGCCGGCCGCCGCGTCTTGGACGGCCGGCGCCACATCATCCGCTACTACGCCACGAGCGTCGAGAGCGAGTCCTTCCGCCTCATCATGGAGTACTGTCCCGGCGGCGACCTGCTCTCGCAACTCGTCTCGAGAGGGGCCCTGGGGCCGCAGCCGTCGCAGCGGGTCTCGCAGCAGGAGGCGCGTCGCTGGGTGCTGCAGCTCGCACGGGGCCTGCGGTACCTGCACGCGAGCGGCATCGCGCACCGCGACCTGTGTCCGGAGAACATTTTGGTCAGCAGGACGGGCGACGTCAAGATCTGCAACTTCGGTGCGAGCACCACGCGAGCCGCCGAGCTCTCGCGCGACCGCGTGGCCGGCAACCTGCACTACACCGCTCCCGAAGCCGTGAGCGGCACCTGGTACGACCCCGTGCGCGGCGACGTGTGGTCGCTGGGCGCGGTCTTCTTCGTCTTGCTGACGGGCTCGCCCCTACTGCGACTGCCGTTCCCGGAGTGCCGCGGGTTCGAATTGGTGAAGACCGTCGGGTGTCGAGGCGTGCTGAGGCTGTGGAATATGGACCACCTCTTCTCGGCCGCGACCATGGATCTGCTCGCGAAAATGCTCGCGGTGGACCCGGCCAAGCGACTCGGGAGCATGCGGGAAGTGTTGGAGCACCCTGCGATGCTGGCTACAGCTCACACGGAGCGCAGTCTCATTGCAGTCTGACAGTGAGCAAGGGCGAACGAGTTGAAGCATCTATCTATCTAGAAGTGCAAGGGAGGGGAAGTGTAACAGACAGCGCGGCACGCAGAGCGATTCATAAGAGCGCGCCGCCGAATTGCAAGTAAGAAGTAAAAAGGAGAAAGTAGTTATGTTATGTGTCAAAGGATAATAAAGGGGCATTCAAAGGCAGGACGAACGCAGCGCCGTAGCGTCGAGTTGAGTTGAAGCGCGGATAGACGAATACTGTATCTCCTCGCATCACCGATCGATCTGCGCCATCAACAGCGCCGGAAAAGCGAATTATTACGTCGCGCTAGTTGAAGCAAATCCGCCACAAATGCCAAGGCACCGACCGCATTGCTGTCTGTCCAGGATAAATGCCCGCATTGCCGCGATACGCTCCCCGACTCTCCCGGTCCTTCACGGAAGCTCTACGAGAGCTGTCTGGCCATCATTGCCCACAATCGCTTCAATTATTGGGCCTGAACGAACGCGAGGGGGTGATTGCGTCCAAGGACATTACTAAACGGATTCGCTGACGAGCCAGCTTGTACACCTGCGGCGTGTCCTTGCTGCTCTACGAGTGGAGAAATCTACATGTAGACACACTGCTCGTCCACCTGAGCTTCCAGGCTTTCCATCAGAAGAATCGTCGCCGCATCTGATGCGTTGACAGCTTGTGGTCGACGGGTTAACCTCCATGCGAACACGACATGGCGAGCGTATGCTGAGCAGCGCCAGCACGATTTCCATTGCGTCAGGACACGATTCAGCAATGCAGTACGAACTTTACAGTCTAGACGAGTTCGTCATCATCGCAATCCATGTTTCTCCACTCAGCAGCGACACGATTCGACCACGGCACGTTAATACTTAGGCTCTTGCGTACAAAACCTCACGCATGATCTTGATCATCACTTTGCCCCAGTCACCAATTCCAGCTTCCAGTTCTTGCTGAGCGAGGGGAGAAATAGGGAACTCTGGTCGATGGATCCTGAGGTAGCCCGCGCGCCGCATCGTGACCACCAACTCGTCCTCGTCATGGGCATTTTCATCCTCTTGCAGCTCCCCGTTTTCCTCCACCGTGGCTTGTTTCTTCTGTCTGCTCGCTGTCATCACCACTGCACCCGAAATGTCCTTGCGAATGTGCTCGGACGGCCGGTATGGGTAAAGTTCGTCCTCATCCACGCAGTCTGACGCCACAATGGCACACGGCTCGCCACCAAACCTGGGGTCGCCCTTGTCAAAGAGCTGCACAAACACGACCGTGTTCGTCTCGGTCGTGAGCCCGTTGCTGTCCGTCGCCATGATTCGAGAATTGTACGCCGAGCCTTCGATCATGTCGTAGTCTTCGCGCACCGCAACGTGGCCCAGTCGCTCGGAAATGCTGATCTCCATGTTGGTCAAGTAGAACCAAATCGCCTCTAACACCTGCGCCAGGGACTGCACGCCTGGAAAGTGGACCACGGCACTCCCCAAGGAGCAAATGTCACCGTTGTCGGACTGGAAAATCTCGTTCGAGTCTTTGCCCTTCTCTTCAGGCGTGTGGTTGCTGCGTGCCATCACGTAGTCGTACGCGTTCCTGAGCTTCTCCTCCCTAATGGCGAGCAGCGCCGCTCTGCGCTCGCTCCATCCTCTCTCCAGGCAGATTCGCGTGTACAACGGGTGCGAGTACTGCGCTCTCTGCTCCACACAACAATGCCAATACATGTAGTTAGTAGGGCTTGTTGTAACGGTCGACAATGAACCCTATTTTAATAGCTCACCAAGCACTCTGTCATGAGTGACTGGGCGGCGGCAACGCACAGTCGCTGCTGCTTCAGAGTGTTGGTCAGCGCCTTCGACTTGGTTTTCGACTGCTGCAACTCTGGGTCTGCATCTAACGACGACCCTATTGGCATCCCTTGGGTCTTGAGCACTGCCACTTGAGCTTCCAGTTGCATGAGTTCGTCTCGCAGAGTCTGCTCCTCCTCCTTCCGGATGAGGTACGACGGCTTGCGCTTCTTAGCCGCCAGGTGCTCGGGCGAGTTGCTGCAGTGCATTGGGTCGTCCGACGGAGCCGGAACCCCAGAGATGGCGTTCGGGTGCTTCGAGCTGCGGCGTGGCATGTCAAATCTGGAGTGGCGAAAGTCTTTGAATGACAAAGCGCGCGAAATTTAGTGGGCAGTTACGAACATGTGTCGCAAATCTCCTCATCGCTGAGAGATTGTCAAGCGAAGAGCTGCAGTCAGGTGACTGGAGGGAAACAGACCCACAGCAAATGAGAGTGATCGGCTTCACTTTTGCCCCAACCACAAATTCCAATTTCCGGTTCCTGTTCGGCAACTGGAAATTCATCTGGAAATTCTGCCCAGTGAATCTTCGCGTGTGCCGCATCGTGACCACCAACTCGTTGGAAATGCCTTTGCGCACGGATAAATTTGGCCTACCGGTAGTCCGAAGTCACAACATCACACGGTTGCGCTACCAACCAAACCCTCGGATCGAAGAGCTGAGCTATGTTGGACAGATGTAGAACCAACATGGCCTCGGATGGGTGTCTGCTTTGTATTCGTACGCTAAATGAATGAGTCGTCGGGGCAACGTTTCTGCTGTGGGGGCAAGATTTTGGGGCATAATGGAACTCTGGCAAGCGATAAACTCACGCAGGAAGAGCAGCGTGAAACCCGTGCTAACGTGAGCGGCAACTCCACTTCACGTTCTGGCGTACATAATCTCCCGCATCGCTTTAATCATCACGGGCCCCCAGTCAGCAATCCCAGCTTCCAGTTCTTGCTGCGCCAACGGTGATACTGGGAATTCAGGACGGTGCAACTTCAAGTAGCCTGCGCGCCTCATCGTGACCACCAACTCGTCGCCTTCGAACCCTTCACTGGTTGCTACCAGCGTGTGCTTCGGCTCTCTGCTAGTTGTCATCACGATCGCGCCCGAAATGTCCTTGCGAACGCGCTCGGATGGCCTGTACGGGTACAGTTCGTCCTCATCCACGCAGTCCGAGGCCACGCACGACTCGCCGCCAAACCTGGGATCGCCCCTCCCAACCAGCTGCATGAACACGATCGTGTTCGACTCGGTGGAGACGCCGTTGTCGTCGCTCGACACGATGCGTGCATTGTACGCCGAGCCCTCAATCATGTCGTAGTCTTCTCGCACAGTGATGTGCCCCAGCCTCTCGGAGATGCTGATCTCCATGTTCGTCAGGTAGAAGCACAGCGCTTCGAAAACCTGCTCCAGCGACTGGACCCCTGGAAAGCGCACCAGCGTGTTCCCCACGTTGCACACGTCGCCGTCGTCGGTCTCAAACTGCTCGCTCGAGTTTTGGCCCGGGCCGTCGGCAGCGTGGAGACTGCACGCCATGACGTAGTCGTACGCGTTCGTCAGCTTCTGCTCCCGGATGGCCACCAGCGTCGCTCGTCGCTCGCCCCAGTCCGTCTGGAGCCGGATGCGAGTGTGCAGCGGGTGCGAGAACTGCGTCCTCTGCTCACAACAGGCCGTCAGTCCACCAAACAAGCACACTGGTCTTGGGCCTATGGACACTACTGGTACAGTAGCCTGCTCACTGAGCACTCCATCATCAGCGACTGCGCTACAGCGACGCCCAGCTGCTGGTTCTTGACGGACTCGGTCAGCACCTTCCACGTGGCCGTCGACTGCTGCAGCGCCGGGTCCGCAGCGAGCGCGGCCTCCGCTGCCATCCCCTGGGTCTGGAGCACTGCCACTTGAGCCTGCAAGTGAAGGACCTCCTCCTCCAGAGCGCTCGCCTCTGCCTTGCGCACGAGGTACGTGGGCTTGCGCTTTTTGGCCGACTGGCTGATGCCCGTCGAGGCGTCGGACGCCGTGCACTCGGGGGCGTTGGCGTCGCGCGGCATGTTTTGTGAAAGTCTCAAATAAATTGTGGGGCTGCGGTAGCTTTGGGTTTAGGATGTGGCTTGTCCTAGGAAGAGGAAGAGCACGGGTCACTGAAAACCGAACTCACTGGCTGGTGATGTTTCCTGTCTTGCAAAGGTAGCAATAGTAAGCTTAACTTACACTAACCGTTCACTTGTCGTGCCGTGACCAGAAGATGCGATTCTTGCTCTCGGATCTGGTCTGGAGTGACCTCAGTGCAAGCTGCCGAGTCGTCGGGCGTCACTGTGCCGTGGGAGTCCATGGGGCGCCCGTACAGCAGCTCTCGCATCGACTTGACCATCACTTCGCCCCAATCGGCTATTCCTTGCTCGAGCTCCAGCTGTGCGAACGGCGACAGAGGAAATTGTGGGCAATGGAGCTTGAGCATGCCCGTCCGCCGCATGACGCCCACAAGGCGGCCATTGCCACTAGTTGCTACGCCTTCGCTCGGCTCTTGCTGTCGGGAAACGGTCAGCACGATGGCTCCCGAGATGTCTTTGCGTATGCGCTCGGACCCTCGGTACGGATACAGCTCGTCCTCGTCGACACAGTCCGAGGCCACCACAGCGCAGGGCTCGCCTCCAAACGTAGGATCGCCCTGCCCAAAGAGCTGCGTCAAGGCGATCGTGTTGGACTCGGTACTGACGCCGTTGTCGTCACTTGAAATGATGCGCGAGTTGAAGGCCGATCCTTCGATCACGTCGTAGTCTTCTCGCACGGTAATGTGCCCCAGGCGCTCGGAGATGCTGATCTCCATGTTGTTGAGATAGAAGCAGAGCGCGTCAAACACGTGCGCGAGCGACTGAACGCCCGGGAAATGGATCAGAGCGTTGCTCATGCAGCAAATGTCGCCGTCGTCGGTCTCAAACGTCTCCATCGATTCCCGATCTTTGCCGTCGGTGGTGTGCAGACTGCGCGCCATGGCGTACGCGTACGCGTTCTGCAGCTTTGCCTCTCGAATGGCCAGCAACGTCGCTCTCCTCTCGTTCCAGTCCTTCTTCAGACAGATCCGCGACCAGAGCGGGTGGGAATACTGCGTCCTCTACAAGGCTCTCACGACAGCGTTAGGAAGCTTAGCCACCACAAGTACAGCGCTCAGTATCCGATAGTAGTGCTGCATCTCACCGAGCATTCGAGCATGAGCGACTGAGCCGCAGCCACGCCGAGCTGCTGGTTCCTGACCGTGTCACTGAGCACCTTCGACTCGGCCTCAACTTGTTGCACGGAGGCAGCCGCCACTTCTCTTGCAGGCATCCGTTGGGTCTGCAGAGCAGCGACTTGAGTCTCCAACCGGAGTGCTTCGTCTCGCAGAGCCTTCTCCTGTTCCTACAGCGACTTGTTAACCCGTCTGAGGTGCCAATGCAGAGGCCTATTGGGCGACGCACCTTGCGCACGAGGTACGTGGGCTTGCGCTTCTTCGCCGTGTGGCGCTCGGGCGATTGGCGGCTGTCTGAGGGCGTGGGGGCTTTAACAGAGGGCTGCATCTTGACGTGTAAGGTCTCTCAATGGGAAGGAATTGCGTTCAGTATGTAACAAGCATTCTTGCTTGTCAAAGTGAGGTCTATTGTGTTGAGCGTCATTAAACGGGAGCTGCCTGCTAGGCATCTTAATCACGAGGCAGCAGGTTACAGGTTCAGCCGCAGCGTCTTGCCCACGCGATTCCTGCGGGGCTGCTTGGTCACCGTGATGTGTACGGGGTGGAACGGCTTCGGTCCGGCGGACTGGGAGCGCTTATCGTGGGCGGTAGCGCTGCTCTTGTGCTGGTGCGCTGCCGTCGACTCGCCGTGGTTGGAGCAGTCCATGCAGCGGCAGTGCGACGTACAGGCGATGCCGTTCTGGAAACACTCGCAGTATTTCTTCAGACACTTGGACTTCTTGCAGCGGCACCCGCGCATCACGACCGCGCTAGATTTCTGCAGCAAGTAGAGGAAGAAGAAGAAAGAAAGAGAGAGAGAACAAAAGCGTTAGGGCCCACGCGAGCAGCAAGAGAGGCGTGAAGGAAACTGCGTCGCCGCACCTGCGGCAGGAGGTGAAGGAAGCCCGTGGTGTTGGCGTCTTGAGGCAGCGACGCGAAGGAGAAGGCGCGCGGGTCGTTGGCTAAATAAGTCTGGATGGCCTCCACGCGTTCGGTCTGGTTCTTGCGCCCGTTCTTGCAGTCGTCGCAGGCGCACCCAGCGTGGCAAAACCCTCTCGAGCTGAAGCACATGCAGTACATCTTGAGGCAGCCGGTCTTGCACCCGCAGCTCGTGGAGGACGACACACTCGAGGCTTGGATCTGCTGCGCGTGCCGCAGCAGCAGTCGCTGTCGCTTGTCCTCCTTTGGCCGTTCGGATTCGTGGTCAACCCGCGCTGTGATCTGCTGCGGGTTTGTCGAGCTGGTGGCTGACGCTTTCGCGTTCATCGTGCTGTTGGTGGCACGAGTCTGGTGTCTAGGGGCGTCCAGGCTACTCCTGGATCTGGTTGCGCCCTGGGCAGAGGCAATCCCTGTCTTTAGCTTCTTGCGCTGCGGTATCTGGAACATGTTGGCCGCCTCCAGGTCCGTGAGGCACACGGGCAGCGACGAGTTGGAGCCGTAGCGCTTCTCTAGCAGCGCCAGCATCATGTCCATCCAGGCCACGTTCTCGCTCTCCCGCCCCTCCGACTGACCGCCAGAACCCGTCGGAGTCTTCGCCTCATCCGCCGCTGCAGTTGCCGGGCGCTTGTGGCCTGTTGTAAGGCCCCCCGTGGCTGTATTCCCCTCTTTGGCGCTCTGTATGGAGTCCGCCGCCTGTCCGCGCGCTTTCTTGGCTTCTACTGCGGCTGTGGGCGTGTGCGAGGGCGCACTCGACAGCGGACGTCTGGGCGGATTCATTGCGGGCCGAGGGCGGTTGCTGTCGATGCTGTGGAGCGCGCGGCGGAGCTTGCGGCCGCCTGTGTCACGTGGGCTGGAACTCGTCGCTCCCTGCGCTTTAACCGGCGGTCCTGACGCGGACACGAGCAGCTTGGCGGTGATTTCCACATGAACGGGCTCCTCGCTCTCTTGCGCATCCGCCGAGGGCGCAGCGAGCGCTGTGCGAGCCTTAGGGGCGGAGCGGCGGTCCATGGCCTTCGCAGCTCGGGAACTGATCTCGCGAGGTCTTGGCGCGACAACGAATTCAAACTTCCACTTGCCGCGAGCGGTGGCGATTGGCTGAAAAGTATTTGATAGTAAAACTGCTTGCAGATGAGCATACAAACTCCAGCATCAAATTCAAATGACCCGCCTAAAGTTGGGCCCTACCTGGCGAAGGTAGTGCCGTTCTACCACGGCTCCAATGTGCCCATCTATTGGCCTATGTGTACACTGTCGTCTCTCATGCGGCGGCCGAGCCGCGCAGACGAAGCCGCTTCCACGTGTTCTCGCGCACGGCGTTCTGCAGCAGGTCGTAGATCTGGTTGCAGCCCTCGGTGGCCACCTCCATGAGGCTCTCGAACAGCTCCAGCGGCAGCTTGCACTCCATCTGCAGCAGGTTGAGCTTCTGCGTGCGCGGGTTCAGCGCGATCATCATCTGCGGCGCGCGCGCCACCTCCTCCGCGTAGTTCAAATCTACGTCGTACCATCAACCCCTTGTCAGTAAAGCCCCCTACCACAACCAATGCAACCTCCGAGCCAAGCCAATTCCACGCACCGCAGAGCATCGTCTGCTGCAGATACCCGGCGGACGAGGCCACCACGAAGTCGTTGAGCGCGATGCCCGCGTCAATCAGCGCCAACGTGATGGCGTTGATGCTGGCCGGCAGCTCGCCGCCGTCAGCGTGCAGCACCTGCACGAAGATGTCGATCTGGGAGCGCGGGTACAGCTGCGTCTGGATGCAGGCCTCGAAGATCTGCTTGACGGCCAGCGACATCTCAAGCTTCTTGCGGTCGCCGCTGCGCTGCGGCTTGCGCTCCGACGTGGCGAAGGCCGCCTGCGTGAACTCGCAGTTGACCGTCGCGCGCGGCTGCGTGTTGCTCGCGGCGTTGCCCGATCCGGTGCCGACGGCCGCCGCGCCGCTGTTGACGGAGCCCGCGGCGGCCGTGCGCAGCTCGCGGGGCCCGTAGACCACCGCCACCACCTTGGTGTTGCCCTGCTCGTAGTACGAGGACCCGTCCACGCGCGAGAAGAGCCCGAAGCGCGTGCGGATGCGGCGCACCTCCTCGCTGCGCCGCCCGTCCACGCGCAGACCCGCCACCGAGATGAACTCGCCGCTCGCGTTGCCGCCCAGCACGCTCGCGTTGCCCGCCTTGGCCGCCATGATCCTACTGGTGCTTGGGTGGCCGTGTGGACGTCTGATTCCTGCGACGTGTGGACGTCTGAGTCGCAAGATGATTGGCGGAAAACGGAACGCAAATCGGCCGCACTGATCAGTGTACTCTTATCTCAGTGGACTTTCAGCTTCAACACGATAGAGTGGAGGACACCGCAACATGGTGCAGCCTCACTTTCACAGCATCGACCAAAGACTGTACCCCACCAATGGGTTCTGCAGAGGAGATGGTCTTCATTTGCTAGTGGCGGAGCTTCTCAACATCCCTGGAAGAGTACGAGGTTCTATATCGCTGATAAACCTAGTGTTTGACCGACCTACATGCACACACGACTCGGTACCCTTAAAAACCTACTCAAGACGAGTGCGAGATCCCCAACTTTGTTTCTCGGAGCATCCGCGAAAGTGGCCCAAGTGTGGAAAGAGTGCTACGTGGCGCCGGAAGTCGTCGCGGGTGAGGGATACGATCGATCCCTCCCTGGCCGGCCAGACAACCTCAATATATCCCATTTAGTAGCTCGGTTCTTTGAAAGCTGACGCCCTTGTGGAACGAAATGCACTCGTAGGTATGGCATTGTTACTGTTTTGTGTTTCGGTTAGGAAACGCCGCGATTTCCTCGTGCAGGGATAGATCCTAACCAGCGGTCGCGTGGTTGTGTTGGTTAAGGCTCCGAGAACCTCTTCATGGTAGGCGTTGAAGCAGTCTCTTCCTCTGGTGCGGAGAGAGCGCTCGGAGCTACTAGGACTGTACAATCGAGCAGCAAGGCGCTATCTCCGCAACGCGGAATTTCCTCAACAATCGATCAGCAGATGGAGGAGGGAGAACCGTCCGACGAGGAGTGGACGGGAAACGGATCTGGCTTTGGGATCCCCCCGGGGACTTTGAAGCTCGAACAAGTGAAGAGGAGAGAATGGAGACGTCCAACGGAGCTCCCACTGCCTCCACCGTCGCCCGTTGACGCCCCCATTCTTCACGAGTTTTCACGAACTTGGAGGACACTTCGTCTGCCAATTCCCTCGACTCCAAGCAACGGGACCAAACAAGGTAAGCTCTTGTGGGAATAACTTGCTGGTGGTGAATGGCTTTCAAAGTGTGTCAATGCGTATTGAAGCAGAAGCCTCGTTGATGAAAAGCTACGAGCCACAATACACACCAGGTGAACCGACATTTGCGTCGGAGATTCACACGTCGTCCTTCCTCGAGCCACGTGTGGCTGTGCCTGAGGCACAAGCGCTCCTGATCACCCCGCGTATTCGCTTCACGCTTGGCACGGTCAGTTTGCACCTTTCAACAGTCAGTTCGATCGCGTTTGCTTACTCTTGGACTGTGTTTGGTTTTGCAGATTGAGCCCCTGATGTGCAGGATGTTGGTGTATGACATGTCGTTAGGCTGTCGAGTGACTGAGGAGTTCAGCTTCCGGATTCCTGGCCCAATGCTGGACAAAACGGATTGCACGGTCCCTCCTGCAGCGCTGGTGTATGTGCTTCCGACGCTGCAGATGCAGAATCTGCACTTGCTTCTGAAAGTGAGCAAGGTACTGGTAGGCGACGGCGATATCGCGACAGCAGCATACTGCACTCCGGACAAGTTTGCTTCTCCATCGGAACAGCAAAAGTTGGTTGAGAAGGCTGCGGATTGTGGAGTACGCTTGGGCAGATTTCAGCAGCCCCTCGCATGGGGGACGATGCCTCTCTGTAAAGGTACAAAGCGGCCAATGACCCTCTTCAGACAGCGAGTTTGCATACCCGAGGAGCAGCGAATCTCCCTGATTTTGGACGCCATTCGAGGAACTCTCAAGTAAGCACCCTTCTTCGAATCCGTGGTCGATATGATCTTCACACTGACCTTTATTCTTTGCCACGCCTAGGGAAAGGATAATTCCTGCTGTGTGTGAGCTCGATATCGCTGACATTTCAGCGGAAGAACTCGCCGACGCAAAATTCAAGGCGACAAACAGCTCGTCGTCTCCCCCGCCACGATTGAAAATTGCCGACCCGTTTTCCGAGCAAAGCGTACAAGCTTCGGGTAATCCAGTGAGCGACGCCACTGAGCAGCAAGAAATTTCGGAGCAAAAGGAGGGCAAAGTTATTCACTGTCGAGAAGTTCAGCCCTTCTGCACTTCGTCCTTGGTTCCCAAGTTTGGTATGGCGGGGTCAGGTCCGGTTGCTGTCTCGTACGTTAACACGCTGTACGTCTACCCGCTTCAGATCGAAAAGTGCCAATTTCGCAACGTTGCTATTCGAGTTCAGCTACTCCAAAAGGAAATCGATGCAGTACGTGGTGTTGAGGAAACGGAAGATGCTGTTCTTCGGGCAATTTACCGAGCGAATAACCAGGTTGTCTGCTCAGCATGTGTTCTTGTGGGATACCACCAGAAGAACCCGCAGTTCGAGGATGAGATCAAGATTTGTCTTCCGGAGTGCTTAACAAAGGAGCACCATCTTCTGTTCACGTTTTATCACGTTCACTGCAAAAAATTACAGCCCAATCAGCCGCAACAAGAACTCGTCGGGTATGCGGCAATGCCAATTCTCGGAAAAAATGGCACCATTATGCAGGACGGCAGGTTCGCTGTCAACGTGACACCTGCCCCACTGTCTTCAAAGCCGTCGGCAACTGGAGGAGGCATTTCACTATCCCCCGGATACGTCAACGGTGTACGAGATGGAGTTGTAGACAACAACAAAACTGTGTTTAGCTGCCGCAGTCGCGTGCTTTCTTCGGTACACAGCCAGGATAGCGCTGTGGCAGAGTTTTTGAGTCCATTCCACGGCGGCCCGAAGCCCGACTCTGCCAACAGGGAAGAAGCCATCGTCAACCGCTTGATGGGTCTCAGTCAGAGCAGCGCGATCACTGTGCGCTACTTTTTCCTCATGATCGCCAAATTTGTACTCGGATACCTACGATATGGAACATCAATTGTGCGGTGGTCTGCATTCCGCACGCTTCTTGCCACGATGGAGAAGGCAAGCTGGAATCCACGCTGTTCACTGAAAATCCACGAGATGAATCGAGTTCTCCATGATTTCGTCCACATTGTTTTCGACGAAAACTCTATCGATGATCCGAGCGGCCTCCAATCTCCTTCTAAAACTTCGCCAAAGAGTGAGCGCAAGTCTGTATTTGGTGCACTGCTCGAAACATGGCTGAACGTGCTGAATAACAAGGCGTCGATCGAGGAAAATGCCGACACGAAGCGAATGGCACTAACGTATTCGAACGTCCTTCTGCAGCTCATTCTGAAATCCATGGCGATGAATTTGCACGATCAGCGAGAAACGCCGAGCGATGCTGCTGCAACTTCACTGCCAACAATGCTGGCCAAAGATGACGAGGTGGTGCTTGAACGGGTTATGGGTCAGCTTATAGCATGCGCTGGAGACACGTCGAATGGGCTGCTGCTCCAGAAGGAAGTGAACCGCAGTGTGGCTTACTTCTGCTGCGGAGTATTTCTCGTAGTCAAGAATGTATTCCCTGCTCGTGTGATTGATCGATACGTGAAGTGGATCGACGTCGAAGGGGATGCAAACAGTCTCCGCCATATCTGGTTCCCATTTCTTCACACATTGGTAGACTTCGAGTTTTTCCCAACCGTTAATGGTGCCGGTTCACCAAACACCCAAAGCTCGGTGCAAGCTCGCGCGTGGCTCGCCAAAGCTATCTTCGAGAAACTCTTGCTCATTATCGACACCCAAAAAGAGCAGAAAATTCGAGTTGACGCGGTTCGATTGTTGCGGAGGATGTTTGCAGCACAGGTCTACAACCCTCGGTTCCAGACTCAAGAGTGCCAGGAGAGAATCGCTCTCCTGTATTATCCGTTGTTTCAAAGCCTTGCACAGTTCACGGCACCTGGAAAGCTCTTGGCAACTTGCTGCGCGAACAACGCAGGTGCTGCTGGTAGTTTGTCTGGTGAAGCAAAAGCAATGCTTGACCTCCAGAAAGAGATGTTGGCGTGTGTAGGTCACCTGCTCTGCAGTGTGTCAAGCACACAGCTGCCGTATTTTTTTCGGCCTAGCAAGGAAACCTCCACTGGAGACCATGTAACTCACTTGGAGTCCACGGAAACACTAGCATTCTACCACCGCGTGGTTGGTAAGGGAAGCTGCGAGCAGATACCACCAGGCTCTCTAGAGCCATTCGACAACAGCAGCAAAAACATCCTTGAGTGCTCCCCTGCATCAGAGAAGACCATCCAGAACTCGCTATATGATGAAGCAAGGGTCCACGCCAGTCTCGCGTTGATACAACGCATGCTCGATACGTTTCTTGCTGCGGGGCCCTCTACGACCAATGGAGAGGAACTTCGGCATCAACTCTTGTCACCGGACCTGAGTGCATCTGACAACGAATCCGGGCTGTCACTACTCGAGAATCGTCTAGCTCACCGCCGAAGTTTTCACCGTCGAGCAGGAGGAGGCTTGGAGTCATCGGCCATGGTACCTGACAGCTCCAGCGATGTCGTCCAGAATTCGACGGACGGGAGTACAACACACAGATCACTTCCACGAAACTGGAGCAAGCAATACGCGAACATGCAACAGCGACGTAGTGCTCCCAGTGGAGGTCCCGAAGAGCAAGCGTCGATGCCTTCAGTTCATAAGCAGGAAGAAGTTGCTGGTGGAGAACATGACGAAGACATCGCTGGTCTGCAGCAAGCGGTAGCAGTTACCGCACTACGCGTCATGGAGACCGCTGTAGACCAGTTCGAGGCCGTCACTCGACTGACTGAGGCAGCTCGCACACCCCGTCTTGGCAAAGTCGATCATCCAGAAATGGATAATAGCCAGTCGCTGAAAGCTGTTACCACAAACCAGGCTTTTGTTCTTCTCGGCTACATCACCGAGCTGTTGTTTCAATTACTGCAACAAGCAAGCAGCATCAGTGGTTTAGCTGGTAAGATGGAACATGACACCAACACCGAGGAGCACCAGCTTGACAACCACGACGATAGTGCTGATGATGTCACAAAAGCGTGCTTCGTAGTTACCTTGTTGCGGTACTTGCAGGCATTTGTTTCGCGTTTCTCCGCAGCTCTGTTTGCTGCTCGTATTCCTGGACTTCCGCTCGTTCACGACCATAGTCGGATCCAGTTGGTCATGTCAATTGCAGCTACAGCAAAGAGGTTCCGTGTACGACGTCATGCAGCCATGTTGTTGAGCCAGCTTCTAGCGGTCTGCTACGAGCAAACGGGGAGCTTCCTTCTAGTGAAGGCACCAATCCTCAAGGTGCTAACCTCGGTATTTTTTTCATCTGCCAGCAAACCGGTGTCTCCGGGAATCTCAACTGCCTCCTTGCGAGACCTGCTGGATGAAATGCGGGCGTTTGCGACGGCCTCCCGAGATAGCGTATTATCTCTTCCGTTCAGCTTTCACATCCAGTTCATCGAGCTGCTCAACGATCTTACCACGAAAGTGCACGCGTACGAACGCTGGCACAGTGCTTTCGAGAACCCCGACGGAGCTCACGACTTTGAAGAGATTGAAGAAGGCATCGATCGCATCGTTGAAGATATTTCACCCCATTGGCTTCTTGAGGAGAAACTTGTGTGGCTGAATGCATTGCTGCGTCTCCATGTGCGCCGAGATCGATACGCTGAAGCTGTCTGTTGCAAAGTAGCTGCCATCGAATATGTACAGCGGACAGGACTTGGCGGGGATGTCTCACACAGCTCAGACCTTGGACGTGTCCAGCGATGGGTCGTACACGAGCTATTCGTTGCACGTGCCTACGCAGAGCAAGCCGACTGGATCGAGAAAGAGTTGTCGCTTTGTGAGCTCTTGCTAGCGTTCCTCAAACAACAGCGTCGTTTCAATGAATACCAGGAAATGCTCCGATGTATGGATGCGTTGGTCAGTCGGCTTGCCGAGAGACAGGAAAGTAGCGGAGCTCAACACAATAGCTCGACCTTTTCTTTCTACCGGGTACGATACACTGGCGGTTGCGTGCCAGCTCTGATCGCAAAGGACGAGTTCATCTACAAACGGAGCAAGTTCGTGTCGCTCGGCGAGTTCGTAAGCGAAATGAAGACCATGCTTCGTGCCAAATACCCTCAGTGTGAGCGCGTAGACGTCGTTCCCGAGCCAAAGCCATTGACTGCAGGTGATAGCAATCTCAACGTCATTTTACTGCGAGTCACCACGGTGGAGGAGGCACTGCCCGAAGATATATCGCGATTGAAGGCGACGGAGCCGAGGAGCTCCGATTGGCGAGTGGCATTCAAGTTCGCGGTGCCTTTCACGGTTGGCAGCTCGTCGTCGTATGGCAAGACGTCAGAGCAGATGAAACGAATCACATTTTTGTCGGTGGAGCGAACGTTTCCATGTCGACTGAATCGGCAGCGAGTGCGGCTGCGTTATGAAGAAATTCGCTGCCCCATCGAGAACTCCATGGCTGACATCCAGAAACGCTGCGCTTTGCTCCGAGCCGAGATCGACAAGGAGAACGTCGGCAAAACGGACTTGAAAACCTTGACACTGGTTTTAAAAGGTAGCGTGGACACGCATGTGCATGGAGGCATCCCGGAAGTGCTGGATTCATTCCTCGCTGCCGATCCAGTGCAGCTCGTCAACGCTGAAGGGCGAGTCATGAGCCACCACGAAAGTCTCCAGAAGCGCCACGAACTCGCCAACCTGCTCGTCGAGTTCGCTTTACTCTGCTGGCAGTGTCTGCTCATCAGTCGGGAGGCCTTCCGTCGGTCCAGTCAACCCAGCAGCAGCCAGCACCTGCCTCCACCCGCTGCATTCCAGCTTCAAGTGTTCCCGCGCCACTTCGACCTCATCAAGCCCGGCGCTGCCGGCGACAGCTTCCTGCCTCCTCTGCCCGACAACGACCTCCTCTTGGGCAAAAGCCTCGTCGTGTGCCCTCCACCCCCTGAGACCGAGTCTGCCCACCCTCTCCTCCAAGTGTCTCCTCTGCAAACCGAATTCGAGCGCAGCTTCTCGTCTCTCGTCGACCGGATCCAGGCCAAAATCCCCTTCACCTACAAGAACGCAGCGAAACTCGCCCGTCTGTACCAGCAGACAACGAGTCTCCGCCTCAGTCTGCCAGCCACAGCAGCAGCAGCTCCAGCAACCTCCCCCTCCTCCTGTCCAGCCCCAGTAGCTCCTCTACCTGACACCGTCCACTAATCACTTGAGAGAGAGAGAGAGAGAGAGAAACACTAGCTGCGTTAGCCCCTCTATTAACCCTCTCGCGTGTCCGTCTACCCGCATGAGCAGCCTACTTGCCGCCGCTGAGCAGCATCTCCTTGGCCTGGTTGATCTTGGTGGCCAGGAACGTGGAGCCGCCCGTGTCCGGGTGGTTCAGGATCAGCAGCTTGCGGTGCGCGTTGCGGATGCGCTCCTCCGAGGCGCTCTCGCGCACGCCCAGGATGAGCGCGGCCTCGCGTCGCGTCATCTTGTCCTCGAAGGGGCCGTCGTAGAAGTTGCGGTACTTCCAGCTGCTCGCCTTCTCGCTCTTGGGCCGGTTCTTGAAGGCCTCCCACACCTGCAGCGCGTACTTGACGCCCAGGGCGGCGCCCGCCACGCCCAGGCCGGCGACCAGCACCGAGTTCTCGCGCTGCGGCGACGCGTGGAAGGCGCGCGCGGCGAGCGACTGCGACTGGACGGAGGCGTCCACGTTGTGCCCACGCGAGATGCTGGAGGGCAGCTGCCACGCCTGCACGGAGCGCGGGAAGCGCGCGAGTCGTCGCACGAGAGCCATCTTCTCTGTTGCCCTTTAGCTGGCGGGTTGACTTGTGTGGCCGTCCCCAGTGCGCAATTGATGGAGGAAACTCGCACTCAGTAGAGAGACAAGTGCAACTTTCCTAACCGTTATTCACTTTAATTAATAACGGTTAGTAACATACCGTTTTGTTAGCCATCGGCGAGTAGCAACTGGAAACACGGTTGAAAGTGCTTGGAGCGTCGGAACTTGGGCAACGTGTCTCGCTCCAGCATTTTCGTGATGGATCGCTGCGCCGGCACGAACAGCGTCCGCGTGGGGCTGTCCAGGTTGCTCTCAATAACGCGCACCAGCGCGCTCTCGATATTCACCTGCAGCTTGGCTCGGCCGCAAATGTACTTCCGGTAGATTTTCTGAGCCCGCAGCTTGAGGTAGCTCCGGTGGGGGATGTCCTTGAACTCGTTGCAGTCCATCCAGAAGTAGATGCTCTCGGTGCAGAAGCTGTAAGGATCAAGAAAGAATCACAGTTAATGTATCACACGCCTCTCGAGCTGCAGCTTGTACTGTAGCATAGCACACGTACATTTCTTCGGAGAAGAACAGGAACAGGGCGCGCGTCTCCGGGTTCTCGAGGATCATCGTTACCGTCACCTCAGCTTCAGTTAGTGCGCCGTCCGGTGCTCGGTCTTCCGCTTCTCCGGTGGGACTCATGACCGAGTTTGACCGACGCGCAGGGTCTGTCGATGCTTGCACTGAAGTCCGATTCGGGGCTTTGGTGATCTTCCTGCTCGAAGCTCCGCCCATCGCTGCTAGTCGAGCTGCTCGCAACTGCTGAGGGGTGATTCGAATGCCGCGGTAGATCTCACTCTGCTGGAACTTGGGGAACAACGTAGTGGTGAAGAAGTTGAAAATCTGCTCCTGGGCCTTGTTGAACATGGCCGGGCTGGGGCTCGCTAAGCTGCTCTGCAGGTCTTTATGAACTGTTGTTGACGCGAAGGGTACGAACTCACGTGACTGCGGGTCGCAGAACCGGTTGAATAATTTCCTAGCCTGACGAACGAGATAGTCGGAGGTTGGGAACTGCTGGAATGTCGCGATCTCGAAGTAGAAGTACAGCTCGTTGGCACACTGCTCGCGCTCCAAGAACCGTCGGAAGAACTTTCGGAGGTGTTCGAGCTCCAGGAACTCACGAAGTGACAGCTTCGATACATCGATGAAGCCGGCGCTACTAGTATTGCTGGTTGGTTGCTCGTCTCCGTCGTGTGAGATGGCTGGAGGTGGTGCTGTGGGTGATGCAGTGATCTGATCCAGCATCTCCTGGTACAGAGGACTCTTCCGAAACTTAGGCAAGTCGCGCGTTTCCCACTGCCGCAGCACCAGCCGTTGTGCGTCCGAGAAAGTGGCTTCGGTTGGAGCTGCCAACTTCCAGAGGATATCTCGTCGAGTCTCCACCGGTAGCTCCAGCTCCAACCTCGCTCCTCGGCGCACATACTTGTCGAATATTCGTCGCGCACGCATCTGGATGTACTGCTGCTGACTGTGCGGAAGACGTTGAAACTCGCACACATCCTTGTAGAAGAACAACGTGTTCTCAGCACCCTGGTCTCGTAGAAAGTCTCGGAAAGAGTGCACACCCACACCGTCCAGAATACCAGCGAGTCCAATTGGCCCTTGCTTACTGCCACCCCCAGTCGTGTCGCCGCTAGTTGCTGTTGTTGTAGCAGTAGCCATCGCAGTGGGTAATAGTGAGGGGGTATTATTGTCGGTGTCCTGGTCTTGGGGGTCTGGGACTTTGGTTTCCATGACGCGATTCTGCTTCCCATTATTACCCTGCTGCTTTTTCTGCTTCTGGGCTTCGGATTGGTACGACAAATACGCTACCGTTCGATAGAAGGCGTCCAGGTGTGACTGAACTAGCTCAGCACTGCAAAGCAAGACCGCGTCGCTGAAGATATCTGCACCAAGCGGGTATTTTACAAGGCGCTCTAATAGTCGGTCTTTCACAGCGGTGCCCAGACACACCTCGGCTTTGGATCCGTAGCGCACATACTTGTTAAAAATTTTGTGCGCTTGTCGAACGCAGTAGTCTTGATGAGATTCCATGGATAGATAATCGACTTCGTCGACTACTTCACTTGGAACGACCGTCGATGCTGCTACTGATGTTGCTGTCGGTGCTTTACGACCTTCAGGTTGCACCAAAAACGAAGTAGAAGACGCGTGCTTTAAAGTGTTGACTAGATCTTCAAACCCCAAGGCGTCAATGATGAAAAGCAGATTCTCCACGGAGTTTCGAGCTTCGAGGAACTCGCGGAACATCCGACAAAGCGCAGGTGTTGACAGAATGTGGTGTAAGTGAGCTCGCCGGTCTCCGTTCGGGACCCCACCACCTGCTACTCGCTTGGCCAGTTGTGCCAGCACATTGCGCATGGATCCACTCTTAGTGGCGTGAGAGTAGCCTAAAGGGCCAGGTTCTCGTGCGTATTCGTCAAAATTTGCGGTGATCACGTCGAGGACGTCGAGTAGCAGCATTTTGAACATTAGCAAAGCTCGCTCTGCGTTCCGATCCGCAAGATACTGGGCCAGAGCTTCCCTCTCCGACGGTGACACCATAGGTAACAACCGTATTGCTCCCTTCACGATATACACATCGTACAGATCATCCATGAATCCCATTTGGAAGGACGAGACCCCTCCCGCTGCCGTGGAGCTCGGAATCTTGAGTAAGTCGCTGATCTCCAGCCAGAACAGTGCACAATCCTCGCGGTAGTTCACCGTCTTGGCCCCACCACGATGAGTTCGCAGTAGCTTTCCTTCTTCTTCGGCCACTACTTGTGCTTGAATCGCGGCGTCATCGTCGTCATCAGCCGTATGAAATTTGTCCACGTGGGCCGCAGCTCGCAGGTATTTGAAGTAGCCGATCCTCGCCCGTTCATCTCGCAGCAGTATGTCGAGTCCGATAGTGACAGGCTTGAGCTTCTTTCGTCGCTTCCTTTTCGGTCCTGACATTAATCGGTTTTCACTTCCGGTTTGGCGCAGTGGGGGCGTGAGGGATTCGTGTCTAGCACGGAGTGAAGGTGCGGATGTCAACGACAAAGCTCCGATAGACGAGGACGCCAAGCCAGTATGTCGGTGTGGTAAGCTGTCCGCCTTGGCGGTCGGTATTCCTGCAGTAGATTGAGATCGTTCAAGTCTCTTCGGCGAGGACACGGGACCTCGCTGGAGAGTTTTGCTAGCCTGCTCTCGTTGCGACTTTTGCCGAGGTTCATGGGGACTCGGATGTGGTGCCACGAGGTTCTTTGATGAACCTGCAGTAATTGGCACAGCGGACGATGTTGGAGAGGTCTTGGGTATGACATCGCAGACATTGTTGGTCCTAGACGGACACTTGCTGAGGCATGCGCCCATAGCCCACGCGGGAGGAAGCTGTTCGCTTTCGAGACCAATTCCCCCCGGGGTCTACCACTTCTCCATCAACTGCGGGCCGTATCGCCACGTCTCGGCTCGAGTTCCCAGCGAACGCCTTGACCTCGAGGACAGAAGGAGGCGGCGAGATGTGGAAGCCAAATGCGTGCAGTTCGTGCAGTTAGGAAAACTTCTCTGTGGGTGATGGAGGCCTGGAAATAGCGAGCAGCTTGAAATAGTGCTCTGACAGGAGTCTACAGGTGTTCATCTAGGTCCACTCGGTAGTTTTGGAAGTGCATCGAGATCGTTTGGTAAGTTTTTACATTTCTCAAGTCAACAACCCGTTCGGGCCAGGATGACTGACATTGTCTGCGGTTTCCACGCAAATTGACCCCGAAGGCGGTCAGACAGCAACTTTCGATGTAGTTCTGGCACATGCTTTCGCTGGCTAGGAATCACTCAGACTGTGTGTAGAAGTTGTGAGGAATCAACCGTCGTCACGATGCAGCAGTGCAGAGGAATAATAATTAACGCTTGAATAGGTCAACAAGCAGCAAAATGTGCGATCGTGTCCGAGCGGATTCAACCGTTGGCAATTCGCTGTCTGCTTCTGCTTCAAAGACCCATTTCGCCATTACCTCCTGAGATCCGACTAGCCTTCGTTCGCTACAAAGCCGACACGAACGCGACTGCATCTCGACCCAATCCTCCCGCGGGTCGGCAGCCCAGTCCTGCCCTGTTACGGCACACTCCTAGAGTGTTTTGAGCTCCACGGCCACGGCGATCCAGTCACAGCCAAGTGCAGGGCCCCCGCTTCTTCCTCCCCCCCCCCCCCCGCCGTCCGCTAAGAGCATGCTGTACGTGCGTCTCCGCCCGCAACTCGAAGCCCGCTGCTTCCCAACTGCCGGATGTGATGCAGACCAAATTGAAGTTGGTCTGCGCCAATCACAGGACGCCCAAGCACGTGCGTGCCACTTGGTTTAACCATACAGATAGCACCCCTTGAAGCTCACTTTTCAATCTGCAACCGACGCGGCACTCCCGACTCCTTGCAGATGCTGAGCCACGTGTGGGTCCAGACGCAGCGTCGAGTGGCCAGGGCGGCCGCGAACGGAGCTCGTCGGTGCTTGGCCAGTGCCGCCTCTGCCAGCGACTTGCCGCCGCCCACGCCGCTCACCGTCCTGACGGAGGAGGAAGAAATGTTCCAGGACTCGGTGACTCGCTTCGCCGCCGACGTGATCCAGCCGCGCGTCCGCAGCATGGACGAAGCGGGGGAGATGGCGCCCGAGGTCATCCAGGGACTCTTCGACAACGGGCTGCTGTCCGTGGAGATCCCGATGGAGTTCGGAGGGGTGGGGGCGTCCTTCATGAGCTTGGTGCTGACGATCGAGGAGCTCTCCCGCGTGGACGCAAGCGTGGGGCTGCTGTGCGACCTGCAGAACACCGTCGTGAGCAACGTGTTCCTGCGCTACGGCTCCGAGGAGCAGCGTCGCGAGTATCTCCCACGTCTGTCAACGAGCACTGTGGGCAGCTTCTGCCTGACGGAGGCGGAGTCCGGCAGCGACGCCTTCTCGCTCAAGACGCGGGCTGACGTCTCTGCCGACGGGAGCTACTACACGCTGAACGGGGAGAAGATGTGGATCTCCAACGTGGCGCACGCCGACGTGTTCCTGGTCATGGCGACGGTGGACTCGTCCAAGGGCTACAAGGGCATCACGTGCTTCATCGTCGAGCGTGGCACGCCTGGGCTTTCGTTCGGCCCTCCGGAGAAGAAGCTCGGACTCAACGCGTCGTCGACGTGCTCCGTCATCCTCGAGGACGTCAAGATTCCGCGTGAGAAGGTGCTGGGCAAGGTGGGCCAGGGCTACGCCATCGCCATCGGCCAGCTCAACGAAGGACGCATTGGCATTGCAGCACAGCAGCTAGGGATAGCCGAAGGAGCGTACCGCCACGCGATGCCGTACCTCTTTGAGCGGAAACAGTTCGGCCGCGCGATCGGAGACTTCCAGGCGATGCAGCACCAGTACGCAGAAATGGCACTAGAGCTCGCCAGTGCTCGTCTGCTCGTCTACAACGCTGCTCGCCTCAAAGACGCAGGTCACGACTACGTCAAGGCGGCCTGCATGGCGAAGCTGCATGCGTCGCGTGTGGCAGAGCGGACTTCTTCCAAGTGCATCGAACTGCTGGGCGGGGTGGGCTTCTCCAAGCAGCTGATGGCCGAGAAGTTCTACCGAGACTGCAAGGTCGGCACCATCTACGGCGGCACCAGCAACATCCAGCTCAGTACCATCGCTCGGTTGGTCAAGCAGGAGCTCGTCTAGACTCGAATTTGAGTCGGACGAGGCCACGCGAACGGAAGCGGTCCTCTTTCATGTGAACTAGTCCAGCGTCAGTTGATCTCGAACTCACCGAATTTAAAAAAGCAGGAAACACGGTGCAAACGTTGCCACGAGGTAGAGTTTCCGAGCATGGATGAAGTGCTGCTCTAGGAAGGGCGTTGTCTCTCGCATGGCACTACTGTAGATAGATAGCACGCGTCCAGCGTAACGACTGTCGAAAGATATTTTTGGCAAGTGAGGCACGAGTGTTTCATCAGCGAGCGACGCCGATCAAGTCTCGCAAGAGTTCACACCAGCAGTGCCCGTTCATGTCTGGCGACCTCAGTCTGTTCGTGAACGCCAAGCCCGAAGCAATGCCAGCGTCGGGAGAAGTAGAGAGAGATGCAGCGTCGACCTTGGCCATCGCTAGAATGCACCGCAATTGGCAATTCAACTGCGTCTCACGCGAAACCTTCGAGCTGCTGTCACCACGAAACACGAAACTACTTAAGTACCACGCTGCACACTTCATCGATGGTTATCCAACACAGTGAACGATTTGGGTGGTCCAGTGTTTTTAAATATGTGCCCTACTTGGGCACCCTTGGAGTCGGCCTGTGCGTTCGATCCGCAGCAGCCCGGCATTGGAAGCTCGGCTAATAGTCGGCGCGGCTAATAGTAGGGGTATCCCATGCGTGAGCTCTCAGGGAACGGAACGCAGTTGACCGGCGCTCGCATCGTCGGAGCGACGTCCACGCGTCCGCGTTTGAGCATCGGCTCGTCGTCGCTGGCAAAGTTGCTCCTCGTTCGCGTTCTAGACCCTTTCGAGTGTGCGTACTGCGGCGTGGGGGCCATCATGGCAGGTGGCGCATTCCACGCCATGCCGTTCGGAGTGCCCCCTCCGTAGTGATAGTCGCTGAAACCGGTCACCACCGTGCCGCCACCTGCCGCCAGCTTCGGCGACGAACCGGCGAGGCCCTCGAACAGAGCCCGGCTGTCCTGGCGAGCAGGCTGCTGAGTCAGCGCGTCGTCGTCCTCCACTAGAAGTCGCAGCAGCTCCTGCATCATCGCCAGCTCCTCGGCGTTAAACCCGGCGAACAGCTCCATTTCGATAGTTGCGGCGGGGACTGCTCTCGTCCTCGGTACGAACAGCGGGAAGTTGGAATGGCGAAGTAAGCTTGGCTTGGCTCGGCTTGACCGCCTTCCCATCCAAGGGAGTCCTGCAAGGCGACAACGGCCATCCGGTGACACAGAGCGTCAGGTGACCAAATCGTTATGATCATGCATGTCGTTTTGCAAAGGAAAACCATTTCCCAGACCCAAGTTTGAGCGGCTTCGGGACCTCACAATGCCGCGGCGAGTGCTTGACATCGTCTCGTCGAGTGCGAAACAAGCATCTCCCATCCTTCAACCAGGTCGCTGAGCCGCGGCTATATTTTGCTCGTGACAGCTCCATATTTAATCTTGAGCGGCGGAAACGCTGGCTCTGCTTGGGGTTCGCCGCTTTTAGACGACAACTGTACGGTTTGACAAACTTTTCACACACACACCGAGGCTTTGAGCGCGGCAATCCGATCCCCAAATGTTGCAGCGTGTTTGATTGCTGCTTCGTTTGCGCGCGCTCCCATTCATGACGCCAGCCTCGTCTTCTGCGGGACACCCGCTCCGTCAATTGCGATGGCCATCTCTACCTGCTGTCGATTTGCTGGAGGAATGCCGCTGGCTGGTCAACATGGACGCCAGAAATGCCAATCTCGCTCGAAAACCCAGACACTTTGCAGAACAAGCTCGTCATAAGCTCGATCTGCCGAACGAAAGCAGCAACGAGGAGCTGCTACACCTCAGCAAGCAGAAATCGCCGTATCGCCAGCAACTTCGGCGGCCGAAGCCACCTGCACCATCGCCTGGATCACCAGCGCAGCGAGCGGCGAAAAGTATTTTGAAGCTGAAGGAGGGCCTGCTACATATCGATGGGGCTAAGTGGCCTGGGGAGATGCTCGATATTGGCATTCAAGATGAGAATGGCGTCGCGTTAGCCCGCCCGCAAGGTGTGCAGCAATCGATTAACAGGCCAGGAGCTCGCTCAAGTCCGAAGTCAATTGACTCAGCTCTGACAACGTCAAGTCTAGAAAACTCTAGCGCGAGGAGCCCCAGCAGAGCAAAGACACCGGCACGCAGTCCGAGTAGGAAGAAGAAAAAGACTCGTGCAGAGCGTGAACTCGCACAAAAGCAGGAACGCCTTGCAGCATGGCTCCACGCGAACCCCGACGCAGGCCTTGATAGTGTCGTTGAAGACGCTGGACGAAGGTTCAAAGGTGACGATGCTCCCACCGACACAAACCAACCTTACTCTGTGGAAGTGGAAGCTCGGATTGAATCGGCAATGCAGTGCCGCGGTCCACTGGAGTCAGGGGTGAGGCTCTGGGACGACCCTGTTCGCTCGATGCTCGCAGCGGAGATGACAAGCGAGTCGGTCTTCGGTGGTGCGGTGCCGACCCAAGCCTTGGCCTTCCAGTCGCCCGAGCGTCCACCTCCTTCCCGTGAATCACCACCAAAGCAACCATCCTCTGCTAATGATAAGGGGCCGCTGGAAGTAGCCGCGCCAGAAGCGCAGTACGAGCAATTAAGTGCTGATGAAGCCCCCGGCTTAGGTGACTCTGCAGTGTCCGAGCCTCGGCTGTCGGATCATGCGCAAAAGGTGTTCGGCGTGGCCCACCGCCAGGCCGCCGAGGGAACTGTTGCAGACGCATTGGCCACCCTCGAAGCTGGTATTCGTCAATCTCTCTCGGCTTCCCAGGCTCACCTGGACGCTGTAAGCGGTGCTCACGGAGCGGGATTCAACTACTCAGTACTCGCTCACAAGAGCGCGACAAGGTTACAGCTTCACTACCGGGCGCGCCATCGCCAGCGAGTCAACCGATTGATACTCCTCCAACGCCAATGGCGCTGGTGGCATGCTCGAAGACGGGTGCTGAAGTCGCTGTACTTTGCAAACAAGCAAGCGATGGTGATTCAGCACCGCTACAGATCTTGGTACGTTCACATCACGCAGGTGCGCAGTGCTGTACGGATCCAGCGCTGCTTCCGCGTATTCGAGAGTCAAAAATTCCTTATCCACTTCCAGCAAGTCTGCCGACTGCTGCTCGCGCGTCAAGCTCGCTGTCGACAAGTCAAGACTCGGATGCGAATGCTTGGAAAAGTTGTTCTCCTGTTTCGGAAACGCCGTCGGCGAATTGCTCTCATCCAGGGTCTCTGGCGTCGTCGCTGTGCTCAAGCTCAGCTAGCCACACTGCTGGCCCGTGTCAGCGCCGTGGAGCTTGGGCGGCGTGCTCGGGAGGACGCCTTTGTTGCTGAGAAACTCGGCCAGGCCCAACTACACTTTCGTGGCTTCCTCAGAAGCACGAAGCGAGCGCGAGAACTGGTGCGCTGGCAGGCTGAGAAACCTTGGCTACGCTTTCGGCGATTGAGGAACAACACGAGGCATTGGGACGAGCTTCCGCTGCCCGAAAAAGTGGCTGCTGCTGCTAGAATCCTCCCCACTCGCAACTTTCGAGGGGTACATCAGCTAGCGCTTTGCCAAATGCTGGTAGGGAAGGACCAGCAGTTGCCACCGCTACCGAAAGCACTGAAGGTGTCGGAGGAAGAGCTTGCATTCCTAGCGACTCCTTCGACTGTTTCGGACACCCGAGAGTCTCTAGAACCTGCTGGGTGCTGCGTTTGCTTCCCGTGGCGGGCTGTTGTTCGTGAAACGATGAAGCGTTCTCGCGCAAAGCTGTCGCGTCGAGTGGCTACGTTGTGGTGGGCTGTCGTCACGTACCCGAAAGAGTACTGCGCTGCCCGGATCTGGCCCATTCGAAAGCGTCGACGAGAGCTGGCACGTCAGCAACTCGAGGACGACTTTGCGCGAGTGCTCACTGCCTTCTTGCGCGCGTGGTTCCGTCGCATCGACGATGGCAAGGCTAATACACCTCCGTACTCTTGCGAGTGGTGCTCCGAGCCATTTGGCACCTCTCGCGAGTTTTTCGCGCACGGCAAGTGCGCAGCAGCTCGCGGACGAGCTGAAGCGGAATGGGCAGCACTGAGGAGCGACCTGCAGTTTGCACGTCGTACGAAGTGGCGGTTCTCGAAGCAACCGCACGAAGACCCTGTTCGGACAGATAGCCACGCGTTCGATCTGGAGGCAGCCTCAGTACGTCGTCTTCGGCACACGCACAGCCGTCGGAAGGCACTGATACCGCTTGTCGCTACGCTGGAAGCCTGCACTGCCGGCGACAGCCCGAATGCCGTGATTCCGATGGATCTCGCGGCTTTCGTGCTGAAATATCTCGGCGACAGCAAAACCTCGCACCCCCTGATGCAGACAGCCGAGCACCAGCTTGTGCGGTGGAGCACCCTCGTCGGGGCGATGGAGGTGGAGAACTCGAACCAGACGCCGGAAGGCTCTGGGCGTGAAAGTCGCTGGGTTCGCAAGGACGACCTGCACTTGCGGCTCGTTGCCGGAAGCAAGTGGAGGAGCATCTTGAGTCGCTTGCGCCGAAGTCTCGGCCGTGGAGCACTGAAGTATCGACCTGTGCCAACGGAAAACGCAGTCGTGCTGACGTTGAAGGCCACTCGTGGTTTTGTCGACCGTGTTGCATCGAAGTGGAAGGAGTTGCAGCTTCGGATAAGAGGAATAGCCCCCGGTCGTCGTCAACGAGGCACAAAGGCAGAGCAACAAGAACCAGCGTCTCCATCTGCAGTTGGAACTCGTGTGTTACCAGTTGAGACGTGAGGTCATTCCAGCATTGAGTCCCCGCTATCCATATTTATTGTACCATTGGTATACAGCCGATCGCATTCCTCTAGTCGCCTTCGATGGAAAGGCTGGTTGTTCTTGTCAGTTCAACATTACATATCGGTTGGTGCACACAGTTGTGACCTGCTCACTTGGAACCCGTGACCAAGACGGCCAACCGTTACAGCGAATGACACATGGCGAGCCGATATGACCAAGTTTGCCGCCTATAAGAGGATACCGAGGTCATCGGATCCGCGATTCGAACACCAGGCAGCTCCGTCTCTAGCTGCCCGACGTTAGCCGGGTCGTAAGTTTTGCTTTGCTTCCTGTGCCGGCACAATAGCGTCAAGCTCCCTCCGCTCACTAGCTTCATCCCGACATCGGTCGCGCCAAGAGCGCCGCCCGCCCGTGAACCGAATAATAAAACCGAGCTACAGTGGATCGCTCAAAGCTGTCCAGACACTGGCAAATGACGCGTAGGCATGCCAAAAACTGCGCCGGGGAGACTCGCGCTACAGCAGGTGAAACCAGTCTGCCGTGGTGGTGCCGCGTCCGTCATATGCGCTGCTACGGCCCCGGGCGGCAGTTCAACCTGTTCTGCAAGCGGCTGGGGCTCGCGTGCTGCCCGCTGCGACGCGCCTGTGATATTGCGAGTCGGACAGAGCGCGGGCGGCGCTCTCAGGTGCTTGGGCTTTGCTGCGCTTGGGAGTTGACTTTTGCGTGGTGTCCAGCGTGCGTCCGGCTTTCGGACGGGTGGTGCGGAGGCTCTCGCCCCAAGCAGCGTCGTAGACCTTGCGATGGTCGACACAGCGCTTCAAGCCAGACACATCTTCGGCGAGCGCGCGCTGCCACGGGCGCGACGTCACCGCGTTCAGCGACCGGGCGCTAATTATTGCCTGCACAGCAACACCGGCGAGGGCGCTGGAGGCGAGGCAAGCATTGCTACAGTCAGAGGCTTGACGGTCAAGTTGACCACTTCAACCTCCTGTTCGGGATGCGACCCTTGAGGTTTGGTCCGCCGCATGGACATGCATGGCAATCGTCCGCGACCGCAAGGCTGCGAGCGAGGCAATACTATGAGCAACACCTGCGCAGTGCGTCCTGCCCTCGAGAACGATCGAGCCCTTGGTGCCGGTCGACACGGGACTGTCTCGCGTTGGGTGGGCGCACGCTGTCGCTGAACTCGTTCCGACTCGACGCGGTCGGCGTTGACAAACTCAGTTGCTTGCATTGGTGCGGGATATTATATATGAGAGGTGCATTAGACTTGGCGCCGTATGAAGCTATATTTAGAGAGTATACCGTATGATTCGAGTATCGACTTTAGCAGTCCGCTCGACGATCGCCTCGGCGTTATCCTATATCGGCGCCGGCGTGGCACTTCGAGAACTCCGAGGATAGCCTTTGGCCGGCTCCAAGCAGAGAGAGCTTTCGGACCTTGCACTGAGCTTTGCTCGGAGCAATGCCCTCTATTAATAGCTCGGGGCGGGGTTCTTTTTTTGCCGGCTAGGGATTGGACAGGCTTTCGGTAGCTTTTCCCAAATCATGCCTCGCTGGCAAATTGCTGAGCAATTGCCCGTTCATCGCGGCAGTGGATATTTGTCCGCGAGGATTTCCAAGCGATCGCCGGCACATTATCCGTTTGTATGGGCTTCACTATGGAGCAGTCTCCCCGGCCCAATTTTTATGTGACGGGCTCACCCATCAGCCGCCCCGCACCTCCATACATTAATATCCCTCGCTTGCATGACGGCCTGAATTTGTCCCAAAGCGTAGTGGGCTGCTGCATAGCATCTCCAGCAATGGGTTTCTTCTAACTTCCGATCCACGTCAACTTATGCTTGCTGGCGGTTTTTTACGAGTGCAACTGTCCGATACCATCGGTACACGCAATAAAAAAGAGTTTGACTTGTCTTCACTATGGCCGCCCGCTTCAACCGGACGGCGACAAAAGCTCAGCTCGTGTCCTCCTCACTTCTCAATTCGCTCTGCATCGCCGAGTCCGAGTTGCGTTTTTCGCGAGCCTCTGCTGGCTCTGCAAGGGAGGAGACTGCGCCGCCACCGCCAGCACTTGAACGCGCCAGTCGCCTCCGCCCGCCCGCTACCCGCTAGAGCGCAATGATCCACGCCCCACTCGCCGTCGCCGCGCCCACGCCCGCCCCTGTGGCCGTCGCCCCCGATGTTTTCACGGACGTGCTGGCCCGCTACACGCTGTGCAAGCAGCTGTCCTCCACGCTGTACGGAGAGACCGCCCTGTACCGGGACGAGGCCCTGGGCAAGAAGCTCGTGGTGCTCAAGCGCGTGAGCATCCCGCTGCTGCAGCAGGAGAGCGAGAGCCCCGCCGTCAAGGAGAACCCGCTGAGCGAGCGCATCGTCGTGCAGCTGCTGGAGGACCCGCTGACGGCGCGCGCGCCCGGCCGCGAGCACGTGGTCGAGTACGTGCGCGAGGGCTTCTTCTCGTCGGGCGACAGCGTGTTCATCGCCATGGAGTTCTGCGCTGGCGGAGACCTCTACGACTACGTGACGTCCAAGCCCGGGCGCCGCGTGGGAGAGAGCGAGGCGCTCACGCTCTTCGCGCAGATGGCCAAGGGGCTGAGCTTCCTGCACGCGCACGGCGTCGCCCACCGCGATCTGTCGCTCGAGAACGTGCTGCTCAAGGACGGCCAGGCCAAGCTCTGCGACTTCGGGCTCAGCGCCGACGCCAACAAGCTCTCGTCGGACGTCGTGGGCAAATACTACTACATGGCCCCCGAGATCACTCGGGGCGCCGTGTACGACCCCAAGAAGGCCGACGTGTGGTCGCTCGGCGTGCTGCTGTTCATCCTGCTCAC
This sequence comes from Phytophthora pluvialis, assembly GCA_001314425.1. Taxonomy (NCBI): domain Eukaryota; phylum Oomycota; class Peronosporomycetes; order Peronosporales; family Peronosporaceae; genus Phytophthora; species Phytophthora pluvialis. The sequence continues at coordinate 14,957 of LGTU01000109.1, read as the reverse complement.
GGGCTCCCCGCTGTTCGCCGACGAGCAGCGCTGCGCGCCCACGCTGCGCGTGCTCAGCAAGTACGGCGTGGCCAAGATCCTGGAGCTCTGGGGCTTGAAGAAGCTCCTGTCCAGACCCACCATCAACCTGCTCTCGTGCATGCTGCAGGTGCAGCCGCAGCACCGCCTGAGCGCGGAGCAAGTGGCTCGCCACCCGGCACTGCGCCGCCTCAGCGTTCCGCGCGGGTCGATGGCAGCTCCGCCTGCTTAAAGTGAAACGTGGCGGGCGGATAGTATACGTGTTGCAAAGCCGTAGCGCTTTCCTTATCTATCTTCCGTGCAAATGTAGCGAAGCAAATAATAAAAGTAAGGTATTTATCCGCACACATGAGCGAAGATCGCCAACGTTTCTCATCGAGTCACTCGCGGCAGATTTGCTTCAAGGTGCCACCTCCCGCTCGCTTGATGGCAAAAAAGGCAAACTTCGACAGGAAAAGAGCGATGAAAAATTGTTTTGTTTTTTTCAGTTGCGGAAACGCATGTCAACAACGTGGCGTTCGGCTTCGTGGCAACAATGGGATCCTAACCGCTATTATCGCTGCCAACTAACTTAGTACCGTGCCTCGGACACGTTGCTGTCTTCTCTAAACGACATTTCGTTCACGCTCGGCGCAGTCTCTAAACTCGGCTGTGCCGTTCCGAAAAGCTGGTCGGCGTATCTCGTCGGCGAAGCCTGCGCCGTTGAAATGGATGAAGAAGTGGCCAAGCTCGCCAGCTGGTTGGTCACTCGTTGGATGAACCGCTGCGAACTACTTCCCGCGGCAGCTCGAGGCCGAACCAAAGGCGAGAAAGAGTTCTGGGCTCTCAACGGTCGAGTGTTCTCGGATGTTTTGAGCCACCGGGCAGTCACCGCTCGCTGGATCGGCTTGGGGGGAGTGGCTGCAGGTTTCGGCTTGCCCCCTGTACTCGGTTCAACAGCGTTCTCGGTGTTCTCGTTCGGGTTCAAATCCAAGTCCGCGAAATTCGGGGCCGAAGTCGATCGGGTGTTGATGAAGTTCGACCGCCGTTGTTGGACTGTAATCGGGCGGTTGGGTGTGGCAATCGTTGCAGTGTTGTCAATGCCACTTGACTGAGGTAGCCGTTGAGGAGTGTCTTGAACGCCACGTTGAAGCTCTTGGATTAAAGCTAAAGCTTGGACCTGCACGCACTCGAGCTTCATGACTTGCGACTCGACCTCGGGCTCCGGTTTCGCTAGTGAAAACTTTGGCACGGGGTGACTAGCTGCAACGTGTTCCCCGCAGTGGCATGCACATTCACACTCTTTTCCGTTTTTGTCGTCACGACCGCGCTTTCGATAGTCCCGCGTGGCACTACCAACCCGACTGCCTCTCGGTGAAGACGGAGCTGTGGTGCTATCTGCAGTCACGCTCTCGGTCGTAGTTCCTGCCTTAGGGGTGCCATCATCAAGACTCGTAGCAATACCACCGAACTCCTGGTCGCGAACAACTGCAAGCTGGTCCTTCAACTTAGCGCTCAGTGCAAACTTGATGGAGTCATCTTCGACATCCGGATTCACTGCCCATGCAATGAGCTTGGCAACTCGCCGAGGGGTGATGAATTTCTCGCCATTCGTAACGCCATCAGCCTCGCCAGCGAACACGGAGCGAGCCATAGCCGTAAGGGGGCACGGGATGCCAAAGCGCTCGTTGTTTTCCAGAGACGAAATCAAAATCTGCGAGATGACATGCTTGCGGTCAGCCGGGTACCTCGTTAACACGGCTTGGAAGGCAGTGCGACTGAGCACACACATCTCGACATAAGTCATCGCACGTACGTTGGCCGTTCGTTGGTAGTTCATGAGCAAAGCCATCTCACCGAACGCCTGACCGCGCGTCAGTGTCTTCACCGCGGCATTGACCTGAGTAGACCCTTCTGGGCTAACGTGAGCATATCGAGCGCCTCGGCCATGGTGGTGTATATCGCGGCCGAGGTCGTCGCGATCTGGGTAGACCGTTCCATCGTGGGAAGTTGTGTACAGTGTCGAAGTATCAGCAGGGTGGTCGTTGTGGTCGTTGAGCTGTGACCGTCGCCGAGCCAGTGGCTCCGTCGCATGCTCCTGAGTGTCGTTGCTCCCTACTAGTTCACACATGCCTCGATTGATCATGTAAAATTCATCTCCGACCTCTCCACGACGCACAATGAAATCGTCGGGGAGATACACGCGGGTATCGAGGCTCAGCACGAGCGTCTTCTGGAAATCGGGCGAACAGTTCTCCCAGAAGGGTACGTGCATGGCCAACTCCATGTATTTGAAAAGTACAACCTCGAGTGTGAGGTTGTGGGAAAGCTCCTTGGCAAACCGCTCCAACGGGGCACCGTCCAGCGCTTCATATTCACGCCACAAGTGAGCGTAGTATTGGTGTATTCGTTCTCGCAACGGGGCAGGCAACTGCATCTTGCTCATGCCTGCAAACACAGACTCCATTTTGCGCTGGTAGGCTGTAGAGTTGGCATTGAAGTTTGCCACAAGCATGGCCACGTGGCCGAAAATGACGGCCAGCACGATCGACCCCAGCAAATTCACACCAGACGCAAACACGTTCTCCCTGGCCGAATGCGTGGTGAGACTCTGACCCTGCAGCATCTGCATTGCTATGTAGAAACACTCCGCATACACTTCTAATTCAACACTCGGGTCAATGGGCGCTCCACAGGTTCTTGCCACAATAGAGGCAGGGTCTACATCAGCAGACTCAATGAGTAGTAATCTCCAGCAGCACGCGACACAATGTGCAATGAGCATGACCGCCCCCACAATCCAAACAATGCGCAGCAAATGAGAATAGCGCGAGTACAGCAGCCAACCCAGCACCGACTTGTCGATTCGAGCATCGCGGACCTGTCCAACCTCGCGAAGCAAGCGTAAGATGTGTACGATCCGATGAGACCGTATTACAATGTCGAGTAGCGTGTACGAAAAGCGCCCGAATGCGTCATTCCCCAAGTGAGACGCATACTCAGCCCCACCTTTCAAAACAGTTCGAACCGTAACGACCGGAAGCGCAGCCAGGAGCTGGAACACGCAAGCCCCAGTGAGGAAATTCCACGCGATATGCCGTCTGGAGACCACAAGAACCCCTCGCTTGTTGACAAAACTCGTGTTAAACGCCAGCACAAAATCCGCGAAGAAGATCATCTCGGTCAATGAATCGACGGAAAGTAACCAAGCTCGCCCGCCGGTGTGGAAAGCTTCTGCGTAAGGGAAGCCCAGCGTGTGCATGCAAAAGGCTAGCAACAAAATAAAACTGCGCACGCGAGCTGTCCGCGAGAAAGGAGAGAGCGGTGTCCGTAACCTCGTAACGATAGCTCGAGTTCGCTTTTTGAAGCAAGGAAGAGGACGTGGCCGATTTCCTGCACGCGACGAAATTTTGTGGAAATTGGCTTGATCCAGCGCTTGGAGTCCCCCAGACGCTCTCATCGTTGCAGACTGGCGGTGTTGTCCGTTTCCGTGTTCGGTCTTCTCTCCCTGCTGAGAGACACGAGCTTGCTCTTGATCTGGAGCCGTCAACTGCGGGCTCTCGGCACCCGACGCGATAGAGCGCAGTGATCCGCCTAAACGACCATCAGCTAAGCCAAGATTCCCAACCGGACTTACCGCTGCGGTAGCTGGAGGTGCATTATTGGAATGGAACGAGGGCGCTCCAGGTCGGCGCGGACTTTCGTCTGGTCTCGAGTCCACTCGAGATTGGGAAATATCTCTGTCGCCTTCACGACCGATGGTTGTGTCCATTTGCTCACCTTCGCTTCGCGGCCGGGTTGAGTGTATCAAATCGTCCACGCGTCGCAGGCTGAGCTCCGAGTCCATGGGACTCAGATACGCGCTGCTATGTCGGTGGAGCACTTTGGTCTCCTGGTCGAGACTTCTACCCGAGTCCGCGGGCTCAAGCCGTCGCAATTGAAAGCGAGCCATCATCTGCTCGTAGTTCTGTCCTTGCTCGTTTGGTGTAGTCGCTGCGCTTCCCCCCGAAGTCACGGCCACTGCTTTAGCCACCGTCCGAAATGTCGGAGTCGCACTGGAGCTTGGCGTGCGCTTAAAGGTTGGCATGGTGGAGGCACTAGGAGTCCGTTTCATGGTTGACATCGGTCCACCATGGGCGTCGGCCGGCTTCGCAGCTTTGAGCCGCTCCCTGATCCCTGCCAGGTGCGTACTCGTGGCTCGCTTGAGCTGAGTGCGAGGTGACGCGCTTCCTAGCCGCATAGGCTTGATCACCACCTCCGTTGCAACAGTGTCGACGGTCGGCGCGCTCATCCGATGGCCAGTAGGGGGTTGCGCAGCCATCGATGGGTCCGTAGTGTGCTTCTCCGTTTCAGCCAGCGGCTCCAACCCCCCCGAGTGTCGCCGGTCGAGTCGCCTCCACTTGGGACGTTCAACCTGCGCCTCGGTTCCTTGCACTTCGGCGAGGGCTGCAGCCACCGCCGACGTTGTCACCAATCTGTTAAAGGGTCTCGCTGACCCCGACAACGTCTTGTCCTGCTCCGTGCATCGTTCTTCATCACTCTCGCCCTCCTTCGCTTCACTGATCGCAGTCGCGACTGCCTTCGCCTCGGCCGCAGGTGGAGGAGACGCGACGTCGTGTGCAGACATCGACCGAATCATTAGAAGTCAAAAGGCACTTGGGACCATCCCAGTCGGAAGGCACACGCGCGTCTTGCAAGCCGCTAAGCCCCGCGAGAGAGGAAGAGCACTCCTTTGCTCGAAACGACCGACCACAAGAGGCACACGCAGGTCGTGCCACCTAAAATTACGCCGGCCCCGAAACGTTTTCGGTCGTGCCGATTGATTGATCAACGATATGGTCGAATCCCGAATGAGACGAGGGCAGCTAATGCGAAGGAGTTTCCTCGTCTCGTGGTCGGAGCGCCCGCTGAGGTGTCCTGGCAACCGCCTTCACGTGCTACAACGGATCTGATGCCCTCGTGAATGCGCTCGCTCACCCCGATGCTGTTCATACCGTTAACGTCGAAGTCACGTGCGAACAAATATTTCATCGCTGAGACTTATTATAGTTGTTCGCGTTCCTCGGCACCGGCGGTGCCCTCTTTAACGTCGCTCGATAACCTCATGAAGAAGTACAGGACGCCGCCATAACGAGGAAGCCAGGAAGCCGTGGACTTGGGCCGGGAACGTAAGCACTGCAGCAGTGAACACCAAAACAAATGAGCAACCACGCGAAAAGACCCAACGAGCTGACGGGTGTACGCAAACTGCAGCGTATAGAAGGCGGCCTGCTTGAAGGCGAAGCTGGAGAGGGAGTAAACATGTGCTCCTGGTCGCCTGTGTCCTCCAGCTTGTCCTCCAGGTTGTCCACATCGAAACGACAACGTGTACCGTAATCCTCCAATCTATTCACCAGAGCATCAAATCCGGAGTGTGAACACTTTATTGCTAATAATTCCACGCTGATGCCGCCGACGTCTCCGCTGTCGACGCTGAGCGCGACGCTGCTGGCCTCGGTGCCCGCCGACGCGTCGGAGCAGGAGCTGCAGGACGTGGACTGGACCACCGTGTCCTCGGCGCTCGCGGCGCTGCGTCTGCGCACGCAGGAGGAGCTCACGGAGCTGACGACTGCTCTGGATCCGGTCGAGGGCTCGGACCGCGTCTGTACATTTGAAGAGCACGACGAAGTTTTAGCGGTGCATACTGAACTCAAGTCACTTCAGCCACAGCTCACAGTTGCGGAGCAGCACTTTCTACAGTTGGAGAGCATCGCCCGACCGGGACTCAACAAGCTGCAGACGCTCCAGAGTCGAGCCACGTATCTCAAAGCCGCCGTGCAAGTGGAGACGCTGAGTCAGGAAGCCAAGAGACGTGCAGTTCAAGCCACTCCCGACGCCCTCGAAGCCTTCCAGAGCTTTGCAGCTTTTACTGCTGCTATTCCGGGGGAGTTTCGAGTTGTCCAAGTGGGTTTTACCGCTCATTGAGAGTACTGCAGTACAATTTTGCAGAGACGAGGGGGCTGACCAAGTGGCTGTTGACGTTTTCGCTGACAGACAGAAGCTGCTCGCCGGGTGGAGGACTTGGCGGTGGATCTACGCCAGTTTGCAGTGGAGAAGCTGCAGTTGGCACTCAAGAGGATCGGGTGGCCGGAACCGTTGGTGACGCCACAGGAGCTGGCTGAGAAGGTGGGGGTACTGTACTTTGTGTGTTTGATTTGATCCGGTTCTGATGTGGTTGTGGATGTTGAACTGCTTTCTGTGTGTGTGCCTTTTCAGGAGACGGAGCTGCGGAACGTGTCCAAGGCGTTCGGCTACTTGCTGACGTTGCAGCTCAGTCAGCAGTCGCAACCTGCGTCAGCGACGACGGATCTGTGGGCGATGGACTGTGTGCTGGATCCGCTGCTGCTGCGCTTCCGTTACCACTTTGAGCGAGCTGAAAGCGCAACGAACCGACTGGCCAAGCCAGAGTGGTATCTGAGTCACGTACAAGAGCAAACCAATGCGCACACGCGCTTTTTGGCGCACGCACTCACTCCTGAGCTGCATCGCCACCGTGAAGAGGTCCACTGCTGGGACGCGCAGATTCTGCTATTGCGTGGACTCGTCAGTGCTGCCTGTCGCAAGCTGACGCAGGACTTGCCTACGCTGCTTTCGGTGAGCTTTTGTGGCGATGACTAAGCGTTGGGGGTACAGTGTGCTTACTCGAACTGTATGATCTTTTTTATTTGATGTTGAAATGCAGCACCCGCCACTGTTGTGCCATACGCTGGATGAAGTGCTGCTCTTTGAGCAGACCATTGACGATGACATTGGCTACGGGTCCTGGGCTAGTGCGGACCGCCGTGCCTACCCGCGTTGCGTCGACGTGTTCACTTCGAGCAGTGACGTGCTGTTCGCTTGGACTAGCGCCGATGTCGAGTACGCGCACCGCGTGCTGTCATCGACTCTCGAAGCGGAACCCTCGGGCGATGATGAATTTGCTTTGGGTGTCTCTCGTGGCAAGAAAGATGCAGTCTGGCAGCTGGAAGACGATGTGTATGGACGCCTTGACGGGTCTGCACCAGAGCTCGAGCAAGAGCTTGTCCCTCCGGCTGCACTTCGCTTTGTGGCTCTTCTTGACTTCCTCTCCCAGCGATTCATGTTCATGGAGACGGAAGAGCACAGGTATTTGTATGTCATGCAGGTGCATCTGCCGCTTCTGCGTCGATTTGGGCAGCTATGTGATGCTCGCGGTCGCCGGTTGACCCCTGCATTGACCAAAAATCTCACAGCCGCCAAAACCCAAGCGGCTTGGGGAGAACTGTTCGTGGCGGTGAATGCGCTGCAGCACGTCACGCACGCGTTGTTGACATGGGAGCAGAGCAGCGTCTTTCTGGAGCTTTCAAGGAAGGTCGCACGCTCGGAGACAACTCGGGCGCAAGTGCTCCGGATGCACGTGGCCTACTCGAAGCAGGTGCTTGCCCGCGCCTCAGCTGCTGTGCTGGCCACAGAAGAAGCGACGGCAGTTCGGCAAGCGCTTGCTGGGCCAGGCGCGATGATTGGGCCTACTGCTGCGCTCACTGCTGCATATTCGGTCGGATCCAAGACGATGAAGAGCCTTTTCCGCCGTGCAGAGACCGACGGGAAGGTTGAGGAGCAAGAAGGCGTCCCATCGGTGGATAGTACTTGTACTGCAAACGGCAACGACAACGACAACGACAACAGTCCCATGAACGACGAGCAAGACGATTCTGAGACACTACTCTTCTCGCACACGATATTCGAGCGGCAGATTGCGGAGCTCAAGTCGCTGGCGACCACGCTGCTCGAAGGGGGCAAGAACGCACTGGTGCGCGTAGCGGAGCGTGACGTGGAGGCCTACCGCTCGAGGTACGATGGCCCATATTCAAGCTTGTTGCATCTCTCTCCATGTCTTCTAACATGTCTGACTCATGTGTGCCTGCATGCTGTGCATTCTGTGCGTGCATGTACCTACTCTGCAGCCCGTTCTGGACGACGACAAGCAGCAACCAGTTGCTCATCATGCGAGAGGTGTCCTCTGAGTTGTCGGGCTGCTACACGTTCGTCAGCAACGTGCTGTCGTGCGCGCGTAAGGTGCTGCTGCCCGATTGCCGGCCCGCTCTTTGGAAACCACTAGCAGCGGCTCTCGACAGCGCGCTCTTCGACGCGTTCTACAACCCTGCGCCGACGGAGGAGTCCACTCAACTGAGCCGTGCCGGGGAGCGCCAATTCATTGAGGACATCAAGGCTCTTGCAACCATTTTCGCTGCAGAGTCATCGAAGGCGTTGCCTCAGTCATACTTCCGACTTACTCGCGAGGTTTGCCACCTCTTGGAGATGCCCGCACGACGACTGCGCGAAGTTGGCAAGGCACTTGATGATGAGTCTGTCGCCCCAACAGCTGGCGGTGAAGCTGGCCTGGAGCAGCTTACGACCATTGTGGAGGCGTGCGGGGTCTTCTCTCTGACGCCGGCTCAAGTCGTGCGGATATGCACCACCCGGCTGGATGTTGATGGGCGAGAAACAACTGCAACGTCCGCATGATTCACGGTGATGTAGTGGGCACCAACAGCAGTAGAAGCATGACCTTGCCCAGAACGACCGAAAGATTGAAGCAACTTCAGATGGCGCTGGGTGTGTGAGATGATCAAGAGAAACACGCGTACATGTGTACTTGGATTGAAAAACTGCTATTGCTTTTATACCGGTAGGTGCAGCACTATCATCTGCTGCATGCTACTCCGCTTCATCGAGCTGCAGGGCGTGCGGCCTCGCCGATATAGTTGTTCGGAGCCATGACGGCACCTTCAAGCACCCGCGAGACGTCTTTCAGGTCGCCCAGAAGTCCGAGAAGAGGTGTCGCCATGTCGATGTCTGTCTCCATACGCATCACCAGACTCGTAGCTTCATCCCAGACGAACAGCACTGAGCACGGATAGTCCAGCTTGTGGCCCAGTAGCTTCACTGCGAGCGACAAATCCTCTACGTTCTCGGAGCCCAGGAGCTGCGGGAAGACGCTCTCCAGCGTCGTTTTCGTGATGGTCACGCTCAGCACGGCCGTGGCGGTGACGATGCTCTCGGACATCTTGTCCATGTGTGTGAGCTGAAAGTCCAAGTTGTCGTGGTACTCGGACAGCCGTCGCCAGTGCTCCATGAGAACTCTCACGCCGCTCACGTTGCCAAACTCCACGTCCGGTGCCATCGTTGAGCGCAGAAACATCAACTGCTGCTGAGCCTCCGACGCGCGAAGCACATCACTGGAATGTGCCGATCCTTGGTCGAACGCGTCGCCAACGCCGTGGCGGAAGAGCTGGAAGTACTCGAGCACCACGTCCCAAACGCGCTGCTGCGAGTCGTAGCGAAGACGCCGCCACTGCACCTCCAGCATTGGGATTTCGTCACGCAGTTGGGCCACGGTCGACTCGAGCTCTGTCACGTACTCGCGCTGCTTCTGCCGATACCGCGCCTGGTTGGTTCGGCACTGCTCGCGACACGCTTCCGACTTGACGCTCCCCCTGCGCCTCCTTTTCTGCTGAGGCGTCGCGTTTCCGACGTGGTTGATCGACAAGGTGGCGACGGCGGCCGAGACGGCTCTTGCAGGGGAATCTGCCGGCTGGAAGCTCACAGGGGACGGCGAGTACGGGGAAGCTGCGTGTGTGCTGCTGGTCAAGGGAAAGCTTCGCATGGAGAAGGGCGTTGGGATGGCGCCACCTTGAAGTCGACTGGGCATTGGTCTCAACTGGAAGGCTTCGGTCGCTTCGGCGCCCAACGGCGACAATTTCCTCAACGGGGGGAGCGTCACGGTGGACGGGGGCGTGAACTGGATCTGCTGCTGCTGCTGTGAAGGAGCGTTCGGGTTGTAGGCGTTGAGGTTTGGATTCGGGGCACGGTACCCCGGGGCTGCGGCGCGAGTGAGAACGCTTCCGATCACGGCGTCGCTGAACGGCGCGGGGCTGCGGTCGAAGGTCCTGCGGCTGGCCATCATCGTTCTGTCGGTTGGGAGCGAGGATTTGGTTGTGAGAGCAGCGCGGGGGTCGGGGGCCGCTGCGTTATCAAAAGCTGGTTCGGACAGCCGCATGGCGCAGCACGAAGCTGGCCCAGCTGGCACCTGCTTGTTCTGCCGGATTGGAGGCCTCGGGCTCAATCGCGTCAGCGTAAACAAGCCAAGGCTCGAGCGATTTGAGCTCGTGCTTCGGCGACCACGAGTTCGTGCTCCGTGTGCGCTGTTCTGCTCGGCTCTCAAATCGTTTGAGTCACACAGAGGCACGCTGACATCGACGTGTGAACCCAAAGTACCCGTTCAGGTACAACGTGAGACTCGGAGCGGCTGTAACCTCGGCCGTCTGTCTCTTCGCTAGAGTGATCAATGTCCCAGGCGGTGCCCATGATCTCGTTGACCGACAACAACCCGCAGCAGCCCTGCGCTTGACCTCCAAGAGCTGGAGCGCTCAAATCTCCGGATCATTGCGAAAAGTGTACAATGTATTCTTTTTTATTCGTCCTGCAGGGTGCTTGGACCGCATCTTTCGAGCGCGAAGCAACATCGCAGCGATTGGACGGCAGGTCTCGTTCACCGGAGCTTACAAGTTGTGCTTAGGGCCATGCGAAATCAACCGGTGCGCCGAAACCCCGCAGAGGTGGGCAATGGGGCCCACGTCGGACTGACCATCTTTAATCGTGTTGCTTTTCTGCAAAGGTGATGCGAAGATGAACCTATGGGGAGCCTTGTATTGCGTGAAGGCTGCGCACATCATACGATACCCGACGCCACGAAAGCGCTAGAACATCGCTCGGCTCCTGTTGTCGTGTGGTGCGGTCCGACTCGGGACGCAGTGCTTTGTGCAAAAGTACGGGCTAAAAAACACATGCCGACAGACACCACCCTGCTACAGCTGCCGCACCTACATGATTAGTTTCACCGACAAAATAATCTGACAACAGCAACAGAAGGCCGCCTGCCCGTTCGTCAATCCCAGTCGGTGCACTGTACCCGACCCGATGTGAGAAGGCAGCTCCCCTCGTCTCCAGCGGCACCGCACGCACGTCGGTTCACCACGTTCAGGTTTTACTCGAGCAGCATCAACAACTTGTTGCCGTGCTGCAAGGACCGCCGTCAGTTGTCCTCCGGCTCCAAATGGAGCGTACCAGTCCTCTTCGCTGCGTTGACCCACGACACGTCACGGCCAGTGCTCGAAGAACCGGTGCTTGAAACTCTACGTCCCTCCCCTGAATTGGCATGATACCGCGTACGAACGATAGTAGTAACCAGCTCATTGAACTTTGTTCATCAGAAGTATCGCGCAAAACTACCAGGAACTCGTGACGGCAACGTTCCTCTATTCAGCAAGGCAGATGACGACATCGAAGGCGTCGGCACAGGTTTCTTAAGATGAAGAGAGATACCATCAGCAGTACCCTCGATCAAGGCTGCCAAACTTGCGTTAGAGATACGGGTGGACCATATTCTGACCAAGACGGACCATGCTTTGACTCAGCGACAACAGTGCCGGTACGTTCATTATTCTTGGGTAGCCGAGGCCCCTTGGAGGCGGTTGGTACTATTAGAAACAGCGTGAACCGGAAGTGCGGGGCGATCGATGAACAACACGCCTGAAGCGGATCGAGTGCACGAACGACGCGTTTGTTATTATAGTCCACCGGGGCCACTGATCGTCACAGTATCGGAGTCAACACGGAGATGCTTCCCGCAGCTACTCGATCCAGACGAAGGAAGAGCGTGATGGCGAGTATGACAACGCCGTCTGCCGCTACTGGGCGGCTTCAGATTCCTCTTGAGGTCGTGGCGTTCGTAGTGGAACACGCGCAGATTAGACGTGATGGTGCAGTTGGTGTTCGCTCCAAGTTGTTCGTCCATTGCCGGTATGGAACCAGCGGACGGCTTTCAAAAATCGAGATGTAGGTAACCCAGCAACTCCAAATCTTGTGTACAGCGAAAGTGGATGTCGTTGCCTTAGGACTTGCGCCACTCCTTCCATCTCCGCTCACTCTGACTAAGGTAGTGAACTGAACGTCAGCGTGAGTGAGGTCCCATCCGGTCGACGACATCCGGCCCCAGTGGCAGTGCTAACTAAACCTTACGTCAGCCAAAAAGTCCACGCAACCCTCATATCGGAACGAATTAAACGCGTCATGTCAAGCGCCATGTAGCTCTAGTGCCCAATGGCGGGCAAAATAGTTTTAGTAACATGTAATATACTCCGCTTTTGTCTCCTCCGGGCGTCAACAGTGCACATAACACCGTCGTCTTGTTGACGACCCTCTCTATTTGAATATTCTGTATATCGCGTTAAACAGGTAACGGAGCCCGGTATCGGGACAGACAGCGAGGCTATATTCGCGAGATCGAGGAGAGCGTCGATGACCTCCAGAAGCTGAATAAAGAGCGACACACGTTGTGCTACGGCATCCAGACCATGAACAACCCCTGTAACGTCGTGGTCGAGTATTTCCGTCTCCTTCGCTACTGGTTCCTCATCAAGTAGGACGACGGATCCCAGGACAGCATGGACACTGTCCATCCGTCTACTACGCAAATGACCGAACCGCTTAGCAAGACGCAGTGGGCCCCTTCCACGAGGAAACCGTCCGCTAGTTTGTGCTCGAGCTATGGGTCATATTACGATGACAAGTCGAAGAGGACACAGGCCGATAGCGACCTCCTTCCAAAACTGCTGCAACGCGTGCTGGTCGTCCGCACCATGCAAGGGTTTGGCTACGTCGGCAGCTCATATTAGAAGTGCTACCTGACGTTCAACATCGTCAGTAGCACCCAGGAGTCAGCAACTACGCCACGGGCTACTTCAGCTAATCAAGACAAGGCGACAGGCACGAGCGGCCATCTCAATTTGCTCACCAGTTGAACGCTGCATTCATTCGTGTTCCATGGCGTGTGTCCAAGTAAGCTGTCAGTCAATACAGAGGCAGACGTGTATGTGAAGACTGGGACAATCAGACACAGGCTCCAGCGATACCAGGACTCTCTATCATATAGCTAAACATAAACAGAGGACTTCCCTCCCCATTCGGACTTTTCGCTATAGTTTGCCGTCCGAAGCTGTGTTCGGCGATTCGCCGACGGCGAATGATGTTGGAAGTGGAAGTTGGGATGAATGCGAACGCGGTGGAGACGGATGGGCTTCTTTTAAGTGGGGATCGTGGCCTCCACCCCTCAATGGAAAATCGAAATATCTCGGAGCTCAGTGTCATCGGGCGTACATGTGTTTTTGCTTGTCCGGTGATAAAACGAAATGGTCGAACTCTCCTCAGTAATTACGCCGATAACGCGGTCTTGAAGAGCGAGATGTGACGAAAACAAAGCATAAGCATGACTACATTGTATTCGAAGCACGGTGTACTCCTCTGTCGCTAAGCATCGCGGTCACGAACACCCACGGCGCCGTCGCGCGTGATCAATGCGTGTTCTAGCACAAATGCCACGTCTGAAAGATCCCCCAACATATCCATCAAGGGAGTCATAAAGTTGACGGTCGTCTCCACACGCGAAACGCGGCAAGTTACAGTATCCAACTCAAAGCAGAGCGTGCACGGGATCTGAAGACGACGCCCAAGCAACTTCGACCGCACAAATGCTTTTGACGAGTTGGCACCGACTTGACACTTGTCGATACGGCCTTCGTGCTCGCCTTGCTGACCCCCATCCAGTAAGTGTGGAAAGACACACCGCAACGTATTCTCCGAGACTGTCACGTACAGCATCGCCAGCACACTGAGAAACGTGTCGTTCGTGCGCTCGACGCGCTCCAACCTAAAATTCAACCTCTGGAAGCTCGAGGAGTATCGCTGCCACTGTTCCATGAGCGCATCGACGCCGCTACGCTCGCCCAGAATGACGTTTTCCGTCATCGAGGAGCGCAGGAAGGCTAGCTGGCGCTTGGTCTCCGCGTTTTTGAGGTACTCGATCTGCCTGCCAGTCGAGTTTGCTCCATCGTCCGACGCAACAGGCAGCGTCCCCGGGACGCCGAATCGGAAGACGTGGAAGTAATCCACCACTACATGCCAGGCATTCTGGTGACCGCCGTAGAGAAGGCGGTTGCGCTGCAGTTCAAGCACAGGGATGTCGGCGCTCAGCTTCTGGACGGTTTCCTCGAGCATCTTGACGTCGTCGAGCTGCTTCCGTCTGTATTTGGCTTGGTTCACGCGGCACTGTTCGCGACGTCGCGCCGTCTGAAGACGGACGCGTTTCCGCATGAGCTGGGGTTGCTCCACCTCCAAAGCTTCGGTTGGCTGGCTCGCGCAGTTGATTGCCATCGTGATGGAGGCGACTCGCCACGTGGGCGCGTACCGGGCAGAGTTGTCGTTGTAGCGAGACGCCCCGTAGGGCTCTGCACATTGGAATTTCCTCCCGTGCTGGAAAACGGGTCCGACAATCTCGGAGCTTAGAGGCGGTCGGGTGTGCATGGCTTGTCGATCTCTGAAGCCGTTGGCGATGCAAGGCATCGTACTGGTTTGCATGTTAGTGGGCTTCTGCGACTACGAATGAAGAAGTGGGGAGGCAGACTGGGTCCGGGCGCACAAGGGTAGTTTGGTTGACGCGACCTGGGAGTCCTCACTGTTTACACGCTGGGACGAGTGTTGATGCTCCCAGAGCTCCTAGCCGATTTGCGAACAGGGTGTATTACCAGGCATCTTCAAACGGGGTGTTTATGAACCACTTGGTATAAATTGGGTACTCCTGGAAAACTCTAACTGGGCAGTGCTGATAGCAGTGTATGGATTTCACGAGAACTACAAATGGGCATTTGCAAATGTATAGATACACGTATAGAGACACTGGCATTAGTGTTGCTACGGGAGCGGGTAGCTCACCTCAGTTAGTCGCCTTTGCTGCCTCCATCACCTCTGCTACCTGTTTGGCTTTGTCGTTCTCGTACTACGTCCGCTAGCGCCATCAGCTCGGAATCTTGCTGGGCTTGAAGTTCACCTTCGACTGCATAGTTGCT
>LGTU01000108.1:0-82121 GCA_001314425.1 Phytophthora pluvialis | reverse complement strand
GCAGTTTGCCTTGAATCGGTAAGTATACGATGAACGTATTCTGCGATTTGGCTTGTGGCCTTCTCCGTTGTGTCGGCGAAAACGCCCCGCAAAAATGAATGGCGCCAAGGCATTTACAGAAATCGATTTCTTACCGGTTTTTTAAGGTGACTCTTGTAACAGAAGAATTTTGAAAGATTTGAAAGACACCTATGATTGGAGTGACGCTTGTAACATAGCGACGCTTTTAACAGGGGGAATACGGTACTTGAAACTTAAAACAACTGCCAACTTGCATTACCGAGTTCAAACCAGCGCCGAGGTTTGAAAAAACCGCCTACTTGGTTTGGTTTGGAGTTACAACTGAAACGGGTTCAAACCATGAAACCGATTCAAACCTGGTTTGAATGGTAATTTTGGCTTGGTTTGGTTTGGTTTGTTCATCCTCCACAACATCAGATATAACTCGCAGAATCTGCGAGTTACTCGTAGTCCATTGGTACCAGAGTTTGGACGAGAAGACTGCAAACAAGAGTCTGTCCGTGTACAATCCCGTCGGCAGCTTTCTCCGTGTCGTCAGTGGAATCCATGGGGCACAAGTACGAGGATGTCGCTTTTCCCTTGGGTGCCTGGGTGAATTTGCGAGAACATTGGCGGCATCGAAGCTGACGAGACAACGGTCGGTGTCCTAGAGCGCCTGAAACTATAATGCAGAGCGAGAGAGTCTTGCTAATACCCTCAGTGGATACAGTACGTGACTTCAATTTAACATCAATTTAGAGCACTTCATATAATGCCCTTCCACATCATAACATCGAGTTCGTGCTTCCCTTCATTCCCCCATCGAGTCACTCCGCTGTAGAAATTACACCGCAGGAACTGAGGTCTCCGTCGACTCGGTTGCAGGCGTCGCCGTTGGGGTTTCTGTGGGGGTGGCAGTAGTCGGGGTATGGGTGCGCGTCGGCTTCGAGGCCTGTGGGGATTTCGCTGTCGTCGCAGGTTTAGACGTTGCCGGCTTGGGTGTTGCCGACTTAGGCGTTGCGGGCTTGTGTGTGGCCTTCGTCGGCTTAGCAGGTGTCGCTAACTTTTGAGCAAGCTTCACAGGCGGGTCCACCTCCGTTGGTCCTTTCAGGCGTCGGGTGTCACTCAGCGTGTCCAGTTCGTCGGGATCCGTTTGCTCGGGAGCAACGAACGGGTCGTCACTGTTGACCATCTCATTGTCTTCCTCGCTTTCATCGAGACCAGGCGCTTGTTCACTGTCGCCGTCGGACTCGTCAACATCGACGGCTAAGCCGATGTCAACAGCCTCAAACTCGAGACCAAGAGCGAGGACACTGTCGACATCGCTCTCGTCGGGTCCAGGGGCGACCTCACTGTCGTCAGGGCCACGGAGGAACTTGGGGACAGCTGCATCGCTTCCAGATCCCGAGTAGCTTGGGTCAATAACTTGAGCAGAGGCGGCCGTGGCTGTTGAGTCAACGAGTGCTGCCATGCAGACAGCGCTGGCGAGGAGGTGGTGGAGGAGCTTCATGGTGAGCGGGTGCTTGAAGGCGCGCTAGTTTGGCTGCTCGCTGTGTTGCTTGAGTGCTTGTGCTTGGTTGGTTGCGCTTTCGAAAGTGAGAGCCCAACACGGAGCGAAACGCTTTAGCGGCACAGGACAAGCTTACCTCTATCACCTAGAGTGCCCGATACATGTACTATATAGTGTGTCAATCAGACCATCGTCCTCCCCTCTTGTGAGAAGTCACGTGATCCTTACACAACAATGAGCAGCCAAATGCTCTGACGGATAAGGTGACAAGGACAGATTTATCATGTGATATCGTCCTCGCTATTATAACCAAGAAATTATTAAGCCACGGTCGGTGGCACGGGCCGCTCGCCAAAGGACAAGTTCATCGTCACGCAGGCGCCATCGCAGGACAATGTGTGGTGGGGCTCGATCAACCAGCCCACGACGCCCGAGGTGTTCGACGCGCTGTACGCCAAGGCCGCCAAGCACTTCAGCTCCGTGGACCGCATGTAGGTGTTCGACGGCCTCTGCGGCGTGAACGAGAAGTCCCGCCTGAACGTGCGCATCGTCACGGAGCTGGCGTGGCAACACCACTTCGTGACCAACATGTTCATCCGCCCGGAGTTCGCAAGCGTGGCCGAGAACTTCCAGGCCGACTTCACGGTCCAAACTAACCGACTAACCACCAAGAGACTAAGATGCGGTTCTTTTCGACTGTCCTCCCTGCCATCGTCTGGGTTGGAGCGCATCTCGTGACAGCACCTACAGTCGAGTCGCTCTACCGTCATGGATCGGCTCCAGGGAGCACCACGACGCGGGCATAGTCCAGCACCTCGGCAGAATGAACCGCCACCTCACCCGGCGGACCCCCACGGTCGACACGGTCCTGTTGGCTTGCCACACGGAAAGCACCTCGAAGATCGACTGAAATCAGCAGGTCCGGATGATCTGCCGCTTGTTCCCGAGTGGGTATCAAGGTGATCGACAACTCCGGCTACGCAGGCGCGACGGCAAGCCGTAGGACCCACAGGACCCAAGTAATCGGAGGACGCCAGTGGTGCAAGCGTTGATGGTCGAGCATTCGCCCGGATGTAGTGAATGAGTAGTGCGAGTTGTTGTGGGTATTTGTTGAAGGCGTCATGTCACTATAACGTCAGTAGTAAAGAGCAGCAAACAACGCAGTGATCTTTTTCTTAGTTTTATTTTACAAGGAGAATAGGTTTAACCGCGATGTTAGGGGTTTCAACGACGCAACCTCTCGAGGCACCCAACGCTTTAGGAGTGTTTTAAACTCACCATTCGTTGGAATAAGGCTACATCTATGTGACAGCGCTTCATCACGCCTTCATTTCCCTATTAAGTACGATATCGAAATTCTCTCCCTCCCTTCTCTCTCATTCTAGAATCTCCGGCTTGAAGATAAGATGGTGACGCTCTTCTGTGCGATTGTTGGTGTGGCGGGAAGCGCGTTCTCGGTGCGAGTAGACGAGGGCGACTTGGTTGATGACGTGAAGGACGCGATCAAGGTGAAGAATTCAGCAACGATCACGTGCGATGCCAAGGACCTGCAGCTCTTCCTGGCGAAGATGGGCGACACGTGGCTGAAGTCGAAGGATGCTGCCGTGATTTCTATGCGGAGTGGAGGCGTTCCTGAGGAAGTAAAGACACTGCTAAACGAAGAAATGGACTCAGCAGACGAGATCGGCGACTTGTTTGGAGATGCTCCGATGAAGAGGACCATTCACGTGCTGGTTGTGGTTCCGGAGGGTGATCATGGTTCAGCGAACGAGACTTCCGCGACGAATAACATGATCAAAGAGATATACGAGAGCACTGTGCTGACCAAGCGCAAGCGATATGTTCACTCAAAAGTGGGGTCGACTCTGGGCAAGGAGCTTTTGAATGACTTAAACATTAAGGTGGACCTTATGCGCACGGATTCACTAGCTGTTGGAACGGGGGCTGCGGTTGACGCATTTAACTGGGAGAGCGTTATCGGAGAAGATGGCCAATCCGTCGTGCTCACCGAGGAGCAGCAGCGGGAACGATATCGCGCTTACGTGGAACGCAACATTGGTGCTGTGCTCAATGAGAAGCAGCTTTGTGTGATTGGCGTGGAAAAAGGCCAAGACATCCTTTCTGTTCAAGTCCGTGGCCGCGATATTGAGCTCAGCGGACGAACGGATCTCCTCATACTGAGTGATATCGTCGAGCACAATCCGTTCGATGTGCAGTACTTGCCTGAAGTGAAGTTGCTGATCGAAGTGAAGAGAGCGGTTAAACCAAGCTCCGACTTCCAGGCATTGTCAGAGCTGATCGCTTTGGATCTGCTCGTCGACGACCCAGTGATGGCGCTGCTTACTGACTTGAACGGAGAGTGGCTGTTCTTCTGGGTCTCAGAGAAGGAGAACGACTCTGCCCGCATCTGCAAAGCGAGGATTTCGACGCCAGGCGAGGCTTTCGAGGTGATCAAGACTCTATTGACGCAGTCGCCGACTGCTGTTGCCGAGATCATGCTTCCATGCTTCCGAGAACCTGTGAAGCGACAGAAGCTGTCGAAAGTGTTGCCGCCTATCGGAGAGGGCGGTGACTGTGGCGGGATTCGTGAGAGCATCGAACGATACTATGACATCGCGAGTATATTAGGTCCCGACTTGGACATGGCACGTTCTGTGGCTAGGCAGGTCACTCGATCTATACCCACGTTGAGTTATTTCAGCTGATTCGTGCTGCACTAATAAATTGTTTTTCTTTTATCCTGAATTGTTTTTTTTTATCCTAACAAATATAAAGTTAATAGTATATAAAGATGGCGTACTCATCCGATCAATATCAACTCAACAAGGAGCG
This sequence comes from Phytophthora pluvialis, assembly GCA_001314425.1. NCBI lineage: Eukaryota > Oomycota > Peronosporomycetes > Peronosporales > Peronosporaceae > Phytophthora > Phytophthora pluvialis. The sequence continues at coordinate 77,779 of LGTU01000108.1, read as the reverse complement.
TATCAAAGCCGTTCAAAAACGCTACTATCTCAAAACGAGAGAAACACGTATCGCTAAGCAGCGAGAGTACGATGACAAGCACCGCGATCAAATTAATGCTCAAAAGCGAAAGCTGTACGCGGTAAGGAAAGAAAGCGACCTTAAGCAAAGTGAAGCCAAACTTACTACCGAAACCGAACTTAGCTAATCAATTAAAAAAAATCGAAAATAGAAAGTCGATACTGATATAGACCACGATGAGAATAGAAAGCATAACGCTTAAAATTCTGTCCGATGCCCTTGGAGAATTAACATGCCCTGGGTACTGGGGCTCGACAAAGGGTGAAGAGGGTTGGGTTGCCAATACAAAAACCTAAATTTACCGGGGTACTGCCCCAACGTTAGCGAGCGTTGTTACATATGTATTGCAATACTCCAATTCAGAGACATTTCCTGATTATCGATAAAGATGAACAACATCACTTTGTAGGGTGTGAATGCATCAAGCTCTTCGGTGGGCGTTTTAAGGTATGCCTCGGCTGTCAAAGTCGATATAGAGGTAGCTATCAGTATTGTAAAGACTGTCGAGACAGCGGGTTGACCTCATTTAGCGATGAGAAGCTGAGTTTTGGAAAATATAAAAGACGAACACCTAAATCACTTGTAGGTGTTGATGACAACTACATTCTCTTTCTATTTGGATGCAACATCGTATCCGAGACGTCTAAGGTGGATTTAGCGCGCAATTTACTTCCGCGATCGACGGTTGGTTTTGGTAAGCACAAATCTAAATCGTTCGATTGGGTGAAGGCTAATGATAAAAAATATTATACTTGGCTTCAGGGTCTCGACAAGGCATTTGCCAAATATCTCTGAATTAATTAATTTCAGATTATTTTGTATAGGACTAACATATAAAGACGATCCTGAGCGAAAAAGTCATTAATATAAAGACGACTCCACGAGGAAAAATATAACCACCGTTAATATATAGGAAGAATATTTGCCTACGAGCTAGAAGGACTAAAGAGATTGAAAATTCAAACAATCAAATGGGGGAGCAGCTACCGAGTCAAGGTTCGTGGTAGAACCGGTAAGATGGTATATATTAGTAATATTTCCAGTAAGAGAAACCGTGAACTAATAGCTAAGCTGTATAAGGTATCGATGGATAAATTGAAAAAGCATGTGTCGGCTGACTACAAGGTTGACCCTAAGTACCGTTTCTATAACGGAAAGAACATGGAGTCACACCTTTATGAAGGCATTCCGGCCTCGGAGTTTTATGATAAGCTTGAGAACGTTCTCTCCAACCAGAAGAATACTTTTAAGGTCAACATTGCGCTTGGGTATGATCTTATTAGCAACACTGATGATAGTTTTAAACAATATTGGTACCCTAACACCGAAAACACGGCTGTATTTGAGAGACCTGTTGCAATCAATAGCAAGGCAGACATTCGTAAGAAGGTCATTTCCGAGATTAGGTCGATGGAGTTAGCCGATAAGCTTAAATACCCATCGAGTGGATACAAGCTCAAAGCAATTACTGGATTTAGAATTTACATCTATCACCGCGAACATGTCCTTGGAGATAGCCAAGCTCTCATTCCCAAGATCATCCGCGACAACAAGCATGTAATCAACTTTCCTAAGACGAACAATAAGTGTGTCTTCCATTGTATTGCTTACCACACACAGTCAGGAGATAAGAAAGACCCACGATTCATTCAGGCTCTGGTGAAGACAGCATTCAAGCGCTACTGCTCTTACAAAAGTATTAGCTACAGTCTTAGTCTCTTTCGCAATTTCAAACCGATCGATCTCCTTCAGCTCGATGGGTTAGAGGAATGCTTCCAGCTGAGCATAAATGTCTATTCAATGGATGTCGATAGCGGTAAAGTGGACTGCATTCGTCCATCTGACAAAGAATATGACACGATCAACATCCTCTCTCACGCAAATCATGCTCTCTCTATCAAAAATGTTGATATGCTTCAAAGCAAGCATCAATGTTCAAAGTGTGAAATGTTGTTCGTTAGCTCTGACAAGCTCAGAAATCATAAAAAGAACCAGTGCGAGCTCATAAATATTGAGAGCTTCCCAGCTGAACCAACCATCTACAAGCCACTCCAGAACACCATTAAATCTCTGCTCATGAAGTACTCTATCAAGGATATTGATCAATATCTTGACCATTTTATAGTTTATGACTTTGAAGCCATCCTCAAGCCGACAATGGTACAGCATGGAGAGAGCACTGTCTTCACAAACGAGCATATTCCAGTCTCTGTCTCGGTAGCAGATAGCTTAACTGAAGTGGTGCATTGCTTTGTTAACGATGGCCCGAAGGCTTTGCTCACAGATATGTTTAATTATATCAGTGACATTGGCTCGAAGATCCAACAATACAATGTTTCCAAGTATGAAACACTTCTGCGTAAGCTTATCGACGCTCACGGCTTAACTGGTATGGAAGTTCCCGGGGTAGATTTATCACAAAGGTACACTATGAGTGATATCGATAGCTGGATTCAGGAAGGTAAATATTCCAGCTTCTTTGATTTCCACAGCGTTATCGGTTTTGGTAAGCAGAGAACGGATTACAGCAAAATCAAGCAGCAACTCGATCAGGTGCCGGTATTTGGCTTCAACAGTGGCCGTTACGATATCAATCTTATCAAGAACGACATGTTTGCTGTCATTGGCACCGATAATATCAAATCTGTTATTAAGAACCCCAGCTACATGTGCATTGCTACCAGTGATATGAAAATGCTGGATATTGCTAACTACGTCCCGGCTGGTACAAGCTATGACAAGTATCTTACTACGTATCTCGGTGGCTGCAAGTGTGATGACAAAATACGTTGTGTCTGTGGCCTTGGAAAAGGAGTGTTCCCTTACGAACACATCAAATCTTTTGAGGTGCTAAACCAGTCTACAATCCCCCCCAAGTCAGCCTTCGACAGTGCGTTTCGTGGCACTAGCATCAGCAATGCTGACTACGAGCGGGTAAAGTTTGTTTGGAAGCATTATGAGATGAAGTCTATCAAAGACTTACTCATTTGGTATAACAATCTTGATGTAGTTCCATTCATCAAGGCTATCAAGGCTCAGCGTGAACTGTTCAAGGGGTTCGAGCTAGACATGTTTGGCGACGGTGTATCTCTACCAGGCTTGAGCGAAAAAGTCATGTATCGAACCTACTTTGACAACCTCAAAAAGCGGAGCAGGCTAAGGCGTTTAGATTCCAGGATAAGCGCATGAGTGGATACAAGAGTCAGGATGCGGATGCAGAACGAGAGTTTGAAATGACTATCGAGCATCTGAATGATCTACTCAAGCAGCAGAAGTACCTATGTGGTCTTTGCTATCAGCAGATACAGCCTCAGCCGATCGAGTAAACAACAAGCTAGGTCATATCGACGGAAACATCTTGATCAGCTGTATCGAATGCAATGTCGCTCGTAAGGACATGTCCCTCAGTGGCTTCCGATACAAGAAGCTCCTTGACTTCAACTCGGATCGTCTGGTGTTTAGCATTGATAAGGAGGAAGCTGAGGTCTATAGAAAAATGAAAGCCAACATTGCTGGAGGACCAAGTATTATATTCAATCGCTACGCTAAGCGCAACGAGACCAAGATTAGAGGTAGCAAGATGTGTAAAAAGATCATTGGATACGATGCCAATGCTTTGTATCTTTGGGCCCTTGGTAATGATATGCCATGCGGGCGACTGACCACTATTGAGGCTTATGATGGTATAATCGATGATATCAATAACGACAAGATATTTGGCTTCCTTGAGTGTGATATTCGAACACCAGAGCACCTGAAAGAGTATTTCAGCGAGATGACCCCCATTTTCAAGAATACGGTTATCGATTGTGAAGACCAAAACATCATTGGCTCACACATGTACGACTACAACCTTTCTCGAGAATCAGGGCGTGCAAAGCCTGCTCGCAAGCTAATTGGCAGCTACTTTGGCGAGAAAATTCTTATTTACGCTCCTTTGCTTAAGTGGTAACTTGCTCACGGTATGGAGGTCACCAAGACCTACAGCTTCATTAAAGCTAGCTCTCACAAGGCATTCTCCCCATTTATGGATGCTGTATCGAACGCACGACGAGAGGGTGACGTTGATAGCTCTAAGGCTATGATTGCTGAAATGATGAAGCTCGTTGGTAACTCTGCTTTTGGGCGGTCGGGGATGGATATGGCTAAGCATAAAGAGATCAAATACGAGTCCGATGACGCTGTAATCAAAGCACGTGTCGAGCACTTTACATTTCATGGACTCGATGAGCTGAACGATGCTGCTGAAATTACTATGAAGAAAAGAAGAATTAAGATCAAGAATCCTATCCATCTGAGTATTGCTATTTACCAGCTAGCCAAGCTAAGAATGTTACAGTTCTACTATGACTGTATTGATAAATACTTCGACCGCAGCGATTTCCAGTACCAAGAAATGGACACTGATAGTGCATACATCGCTTTTAGCTGTGATAATCCATTCAAGAGCTGCATCCAACCTGAGCTACGTGAGCACTTCAAGCAACACAAGTATGAGTGGTTCCCGCGTGACTACAACACTGAGGTAGCTAAATTTGATCGCCGTACACCTGGCTTGTTCAAGGATGAGTGGTCTGGTGATGCTATGGTCTCATTATCGAGCAAAAACTACATCTGTTACTTACCTGACCATAAGTACAAGGTTAAAGTTAGTGCCAAAGGGATTCAGCAAGGTCGTGGTCGCAATGACGATGTCCTCAACCCAGATGTCTTCGAGACGGTTGTTCGCGACCGAATCACTCTTCAAGGTACTAACAAAGGCTTCCGCATCAGTAAAGAGTCCAAGTCAATCATTACATATACACAGAGGAAAACCGCTCTTAATTACTATTACGACAAGCGTAAAATTTTAGACGATGGGGTTAGCACCGTCCCTCTAGATATTTAGGATCTTAAAGCCTTCCTTTAAGGTCACCTTAACCATTTGTTTTATGAACAGTAACATATATCATGGCAGATCTACTGACTAAGCTATACTATGACCCCAAAACAGGTTTTATCGCAGCCCGACCACTGTACGAGAAGGCTAGGGAGATAGACCCGAAAATAACATTTAAATCAGTTAAGGCTTGGTATGCTACCCAATCGGAAATTTAACGCTTTCAGGAGCAGAAGAAGAAGTACGATGGCTTTAAAATCACCTCGCACAACCCAAATTCGTGGCAGACGGATCTTGCTTTCTGGGATAAGAGACCAATACTGACATGCATCAACATCAACTCGCGGCTTGGATATGCTAAGCTACTTAAAAATAAAACAGCGTCGGTTGTATTGACAGCAATTAAAGCTTTTGTTAGGCTACATGAAGTAGATATTCTTACGAGCGACAACGGCAGCGAGTTCATGAACAAGAAAGTGCAATCATTCTTCAAGTTGAAGAAAATCGAACACTACAACAACGAGCCAGGAGATCACGGAACGATGGGCAAAATCGAGCGCTTCAACAGGACGCTGAAGCAACGACTAACAAAGGTCACTCCAAAAACGATAACACAAAAGCTAATCAACGATCTAATTGATAATTACAACAGCACTATCCATAGTGCTATTGGAATGACCCCAAACGAGGCTAAAGGCAAGGTAATGACGTCGGAGCTGAAGCATAACCAAGTTGAGGCAGAGAGGATTGATAATGAGTTCGAAGTAGGTACGTCGGTGCTATATCGACTCAAAAAGAAATCGTTTGACAAGGAGGCCGCTCGCTGGAGCAAGGCTGTATATACGATTGTTGGTATGGATGGATATCGAGTGCAAATACGGTCCAAAAACGGTCATATACTCTATAAGGCAGCGAATGATCTCAAAACGGTTCAATCAGGAGCGACAGAAGCCCCTATCAAACGAAATGATATTATTGAGGCGGAAGAGATATTAGAGCACAAGAAGCTTCGAGACGGTAAGTACAAATTTCTTATCAGATGGGTAGGTAGCGAACCTGATTCATGGGAGCCCCAAGCAAATTTGCGGCTTATCAATAAAAACAAACCCAGTCAACTAGAGGAAGAGTACTGGCTAGCGAAGCGGCGACAGAGTCGCGCAGCGGCGATGGAGCGGGTGTAGCCCCTCCCGGGCGTCCTTCGGACTGCCACCCTGACTGAGAGAGGACTCTCGGATCTTTGTCCGAGGGTCTTCGACCTCGAACTTCGTTCGTCGTCATCACTCTAATGCTACGAATGGACGCTTGAAATCACGCTTAGGTGTCACCATCTTTAGTGATGGTCTAAATACTCTTTCTTCGTTCATTGTACATTTCTTTATTTTATAGCTTTCTTCTATCAGCATAGAGTTGTCATAGACAAGAAGGTGCCCGGGAGGGGCTTCGCCCGCTCCTTCGTCAATAAAGATGATATTTTCATCCATTTTAACTATATATCATAAATTATATATATATACTTTATCTTTCTTCAAATGTGTAAGCATGCCAATGAATTGAGCGGTCAGCCATACAACACGGCGGACGTATGGTCATCACAAACGAGTGAAAACGAACAACTCAAACGTGAGCTAAGGCAGTTGCGGCGAAAGCTCTGGACAATCACTGAAGTCACCAGACTTAAAAATGAAATGCTTAATCTTGACCCGGTATCATCGTTCAAGAAGACAGTATCAAATCGAAAATACAGAAAAGAGCTCGAGAAAATATTTGGCGTGCCATTTAGAGCTATCAAAGATCGTTATTTAAACCTTTTGAATGAGCGAAACGAGATTTGCCATTCATATGACAAAAATACGCATAATCGAGTCATGCCAAGTTACTGGTAAAGTATGCAGTTTACGATTTTTTTATTCGATCTAATATAGCTTAGCTCTACAATGTTCCCAAATTTTAAATCTCTAGCTCATAGAGAGCAAAAGCGACAGGAGCTTCTTGAACGGGTTCAGCGTCGCGTTAGATAAGCAACCGCTAAACGACAAATGTATGAAGGCACCTCGTGGGCAAGTGATTTTTCGAAGACAATTACAGCAGCCCCAAAGACGTCCGATGAATCAGTTCAAACCGATTCCGAGAACTTAAAAAAAAAACCGAGTGATGGAAACTCCGTGAAAATCCCTGAGGTCTCAACAACTGAGACGAGCACAGATTCTGTGAATATGGGCGATCAAAATGTCGATGTTCGACTTGAAATGACTGATAAAAATGTTGAAGCTCGCCCCCAAACAGTTGAAGCCGAAACAAATACACCAAATGATCAACCGAAAACCGCTCGCGCACGTGATACTGAGGAGCAGGTTGAAGCACGACAGTGGATACGAGATTTATTCAAAGCCAATCCAAAATGGGCTGCTCTACGAGTAGTTCCAATTCGTAAAAAAACAAGTAGAGAGGACAATAGATATTATCTAGGAGAGAAAGGGTCGCTAATTGTAGCCAAAAGTGGAAACAAAGCTAGAAATTATAAGACGATTGACTGGGAGGCAACAGAGGAGAAAATCAAAAACATTCGTGATGATGAAGAAAGCAATTCAATCGACGAAGTCAGCGATATTCGCATGAAAGACTCTTTGTATAAAAAGCGCTTAGCCAGAAAGCGCATGGGCGATGAGTTAGAAGATCTTGGAGTGTCTCTAAAAGATCGAAGACTAGCTGACATTCATTTCGATAGGAAAGCTACCTCCACAACGTCTGACAAAGAATATGCCAAGCTCAATCTATTTTGGATTATTACTAAAAACAAAGAATTGCTAGAATCGAATAAGTTATCTAAGAGCATCAACCCTATGCTACATGGAACAGTCAAGTCAACAGGAGTTTATGGGTAGATCGTAGTACCATTAAAGTTTATGACAAAAAAACTAATCGAGCTCATCCAACAGTATTAAAAGATGTTGATTGGCAATCAACTTTAAATGCGTTTCTAGACATGGTCGAGAGTAGAGGGTTGGGGATTGCTCTAGTAGGTAAATCGGACAAGATATTGACACCGAAAACATATGAACAATCTACTAATGACGTTGAAGCTCGGTATGGCGTTAAAACAGGGTCAAATGAATGCATAGAACGTAACATGTCAATTTCTGATAGCGAAGCTAAACAGCTCACCACTGAATACTTCCAAGAGCTTCTCGATAAGGATGTGGAGATTCCATTTCGATTGAGGCCGATTATAGATTCTAAAAATGGGGTTAAAACACATGAAGCCTACTATTTTGGCAAACCCTCGCTTCTTAGAGCAATCAATATTATGAATAAGCAAGACGAACCACTTTCCGGTAAAGCTTTGTCTCATCTAATGAAGAACATGAGGTGGATGGATACTTTTGAATCGTTGCTAAATGGTATGGAAGATGTGTACCGAACTGTGACTGATATATATGGTCCGAAAACTGATGCGGAGGTGTGGACGGAAGCGAATATTATTGAAAATCTCCAGATATTACGAGCGGTCATTTTCAATCATGCTATTGATGTCAAGCAACCAAGACCAGAAGCATATGATTACGACGAAACATTACAAATGCTTCATGATGATGCGGAATCAGCGTTTCAGGAGTATGGAGAAGCTCAGAAGAGATTTGATACAGCTCAAAACGCAGCAAAAATGTCTAGCTCTAGAGCTAGACATTCTGCGCTTAAGGCAACTAGATCGGCTTTGAAAGCTACTAAGGCTGTCTATTCGCTGAAGTTGAAAAAATATACTGAAATGGATCGTGATAATGAAGAGAAAGAGGAATGGGAAAGAGTCCAAAGGACTCCGGGCGGGATCTTCGATCCTCGCCAACATGCTCCCCTTCACGCTCGTGTCATTCCCTCGGGCCTAAAAGGCCGTGGGTTGCGAGGAGCGGGAGTAGCTCCACTGGACGGTGTTATCAGAAAAGGTCGCACGTACAACCTGAACGAGATACAAGGCTTAGCTACACCAAGCGCATACGTGTATCGACAGTTGGGAAGTAAGTACATCCGCCTACCAGATCTGGATGCTAAAACGCTTGTGATAGTTCAGCCTAATCGGAGAAAATGCGGTCCTAAGCACAAGATCAGTGATAACCTACAAACCATGATCAGGACTCTTGTATATAAGCAATACATCGATCAACCGTCTTATGATAAGCTCGATATCGATGATAAAAAGCTATTTAAAGAGATTCTTGCCATCACTCACTTGCAGTATAATTTCCACGACAAGCTTGACGACCCGTTAGAGACTCTTAAAGCCGAGTATGACAAACTCAAAGGAGAGATAGATCTAGGAAATGATAACCCAAGTATTATCAAGCAGCTTAAATCTCTTAGCGTAGATATGTACAGCAACCGACTTATTTCAGATTCAGAGTTCAAACAAATTATTACTCGTTTACTATAGCAAGCTGATGTTCTTCTTCAATCCCCGAATTATCTCCAGCTCAGGCGGTAGCTATGGCGATAACGCAGATCTCAATGTTGCTGAGCTCAAATCTATCATGAAGAATCTGATCATCCACGAGCGACCTCAGCAAACACAAGCAGCTGTTTGGGCAAGTGATCTTGATAAGACTGTCAACAAAGTAGACGCATCGACTCAAACTCAAGGAGGACGAGTGTGGGCTTACAAACCGTCTCAAAAAAAGAAGGCTTCTGTGAAAACCTTCGCTATCTAATCTCTAACGATGGCCAATTTGTTTTGGCGCGGATCGAAGATCCCGCCCGGAGCCCTCTGGGCTCTTTTTAAATCCACGCAGCCAACTTGTTGGCTAGCTATCCGAGAGACCTGCCTCTCAGGGGACAACGTTCCGCTTCTTCAAATCCTCAAGAGCAGTCAATCGCTCCTTGAGTAATTCATTTTCTTTAAGCAAGAGCTGGATCATTCGGGTGTTATATACCGATATCATTTGATAGTTCACACAGAGTTGTACTCCCTCAGGACTGACATCGGGCGCATCGGGGTCTTCTTTCATGTCAGGCCTAGCAACTACGCTTATGAGATTAACTAGACCAGCTTTAGCAACATCCTGGGCAATGAATCCAATTTCACGAATTGGTTTTTTTTCTGAAGGAAGCACTGGGGCCTGAGCTTATAAAGAGGGAGAACATCCTCTAATGAGGTCTCTACAATGTCTCTCTTTAGCCTCTTATCACTGACAGTCACTAGGTTAGAACAATTGATATAGCCGCTTGCTACTACTGACGTGTTGTAGCTCAGAGGACCTAGACCCATTGAAACCATGTTATTAGCAACTCCTTGAACGTAGACTGTACTGCCTCCCGCTCCATACGATGTAGAGGTACTAGAGCCTATGTGAAGGTCCGCTAAAGGAGTGGTTGTATTTATACCAATGCGTTTCGTGGTAGTCACGGTCATTACGCGACTATTGTTACTCATCAAGCCGAAACCATGGTTACTGAAACTACCAAAGATAGAATCACCAGCTGTTGAAATCTGCAATTCCATTTTACACCCATTAGAGGTCGTGTCAGACCACTGTTGTGCGATGCTCCACTGGCTCCCTCCGTCGTTCCAAAATGAGATATCCCCTTTCACTGACAGAGGTCCATACATGCTATACTGAGCTGAATCATGAACCGTGGAGTCATTGAAACTCATTTTTGAATAATACGGACTGACGGTGTTAGGCCATATTAGAAGCCCTGTAGTCGAGCCGGAGCTAATGCGTGTATTGAGATACAAACGAGTATCCTGAGTCCCAATTAGCGTTCTAGCCTGTGTTGTATATGATCCACCTGGTATGCTCGATGTTTGAAGGAGAGTACTTTGCTTTACCCCGCTCAAGGTTTGAAAACAGTCAATCGAGAGACATTTGATAGCAGTTGTCCAACTGCTTGTTCCTACATCATTGATAAGCTCCATTCCTCCGAATGTGTTTGATAGCTTCACTCCTTATGGATTAGAAGCCTCAGAATACATTTTAGCTACACTGCCAATGAGAATAGAATTGGAAGCGCCTGAGTCACTTGATGCTGGAATGGTTAATCTATTAGAGCTATCAGCAGATAAGCACCTATTAGCCTCCATTGTACCTATGGATGAAACGTTGATTATAGAAGGGAATCCGCTAATGAAGCTAGAAAGATCGTATGATACTCCTTGTTGTCTGAATTCATTCGAATCAATGTAACTACCTCCACCAGTAAGCGACAGTGATCGACTAGTTCCACTAAAGGCTAGATTGCCAGCGATAGTCAATCCCGATAGTGTTCCAACTGATGTGATGTTTGTCTGAGATGATGTTTGAAGTGTTCCTGATAGCGAAGTCGCTGATAGAGAAGTTGCTGATAATGAGTTGATTCCATTGATATTACCTGTAGATGAAAGCACCAACGCGCTATTATTAGTAGCCGTACCCGGGGTAACACCACTCAGGTAGGTTAGACGGTAGTCATTTTTACCGAGATATAGAGTCTTCGCGTAATTGTATGTCAGATATCCGCTAGCATCCAGCGAAAGGTAGAAAGCGGGGTTATAGGCTGTTGATATAAATGTCGGTGGCGGATAACTAAAACCACTCATGATTGAATTTGTCTAGTTCTATATAGATCAAGCGATTTTATCAAACGATCATGGTCGCTCTTAGACAGAAGTCAACTGATGCAAGCAATGATACGTCGCTTATTCCGGATTTCGGTGCGTCATTGTCTAAAAAGTATCGTTCGGCTGGTATGGGTGATATCTCCGCATTAGATATCAAGACATTGTTTAGAATGGTTGTACTCGGTCCCTCGTTCAGTGGAAAGAACAACCTGTGCCTGTTCATTCTGAAACATTCTCCTCACGTATTCGCCCACTTAACCATTATTGCCCGCAACCCTCATCAAGAGCTGTACGAATATCTTCGCGACAAGTTGGATGGCTTTGTCACTTTTGCCGATCCGGATCTACCCCCTAGTGTTGACCAAGTACGACGAACACCTCTTAGTTCGAACAAGCCTGAGCTTGTAATCATAGATGACTACAGCAACGATAAACTACTTCAGAAGAACGTATTCTCTCACTACTTCACTCGTGGAAGGCATTTTAAATTGAGTACCATTTTCTTAAGTCACAGCTACTTTGCAACGGATAAGATGATTCGCTTGAATGCAGAGTATGTAGCGATCCTAAAAGCAAATTCAAAACGGGATTTGCAGATGGTTGTCAAAGACTTTAATATCAAAGGAGTTGATGATAGATCCATTGTCTATTACTACAACAAGGCTACTGAGCGCAAAGGACAGATGCTTTTCATTGATTCGGTCAAGGGGCAGATTCGTTACAACTTCGACAGACCGATCAAAACCGAAAGTTTTGAGTAATTCATATTGATCAGTCAGAATTATGACTCTAATCATATACAACGAAGATGGCAAGCTTTTTGAAAATCGACAGTACCAACCTTGTTCAGGATGGCTATAATTCCACGTGGCGCTATTCGTTCCCTGGTTCAGCAGCAGATTTTCGTGATGTAGCCTGCGCTATCCAATCCATTAGTCTGTACAACAGTGAGTACAACATTGATTCAATGCAGTTCCAGAACACCACATTCAAGGTTGAAATTCCTACAGCTGGAACTACTTCCACGATAAGTATCAGTCTACCTGATGGCTACTATAAATACTCTGATATTAACCGAAGCATTCAAACCGCTTTAATCAATGCTGGTGCCTATCTCATCGATCCTTCCGGTAATAACGTTTTCTATATCCAACTGAACGAGAATAGTGTTTATTACACTGCGCAATTTGATTTTAGCCCAACCCCAACGACTCTGCCGACTGCCGGGGGTACTTGGACTCGACCAGCAACAGGTTTATACTCATCTGGCGGTACTGGACTACCTACCACAACTCGGGTTCCAAGAGTAATTATTGACAATGCTGCTTTTGGGTCAGTAGTAGGTTTTTCTGTAGCTACATATCCCACAGCTTCTTCAACTGTCGCAAGTGCCCAGCTATCCAACAGCATTCCGCAAGCTCACCCAACCAGTTCATATATCGTTCGGTGTGATTTAATCAAAAATGAGTATGTCGTATCAGGCGATATACTATCTGCTTTCGATCGGGGCGATGCAGACATCGGACAGCTCGTTACCTATAAGCCATCTCAGTATTCCTGGATGAACTGTCATAATGGTTCGAGAACTACTATCACAATTAGTATCTACAATCAAAACGATAAGAAAGTAAAATTCCGAGACAATTCTGTTTCGATAATGCTCCTTCTGAGACCTAAGAGCTGAAGCAAAGGATCCTTTGTTGTGCTAAAAAAAATAAAGTGAATTGCATATATATTTTTTTTAATCAAAATAAGGTGGATCGCTATAATCTAAAACTGCCGGCTACCATAGGTTTAGAACCACCGGCCTTATTCTTACTCCTCATAGCACGCAGCTTAGCCATGTGATCCTTTGCCTCCTGCGAGCCCTTAGTGAATTTGACGGGTCTTTTCGCAGCCTTCTTAACTGTAACGCCAACTCCATAGCGACGGCGGACTTCGCCTCGAATAGATCTGATTAGATCTCCATGCTCCGGCTTCGTTGCCTTGCTTAGTAGGAACGATTCACCAGCATCGACAGCATCTGTAAGGATACCCTTTCGTTTTGTGTAAGCGAGAGCACGTTTAGCGCCTTTCTTTACATCAATCATTGATATACGACCGCCTGCGTCCTCGTATAGCCCAATGCCCGTCATCGATTTAATTGCAGCTCTGGCAGGGATCGCGCCTTGGGGTGCACCTAGAGCGGTAGCGAGGGCAGGAATAGCTGCATCGGCAACGCGAGACAAAATACCTGAGTCCTTAGCGAACTTAAAGGCTGATTTAATGCCTCCCCAAACCTTTCCCCAAATACTCGCTCCGTGCATACCGCTACCTTGCATATGCTTGAACGGATATCCAATCTCCTTCTTAGTGATAAGGAGACGCGTTCCCTTACCAGATTTACGAGATCGAAGAGCTTTAGCGTACGATTCAGGGTGAAGGTGGAGCGTAACACCAGAGCCGCTTAGCTCATCTTTGGTCAGTGATAGCGTACCGGTCTTGAAAGCTCGCTTGAGCTTTGACTCAGGAACATCACTAGCGATAGCTAATTCGCGGTACATCGTTAATCTATATTCGTTGAGCTAAATAATTTTCTTTTATAGAATAGTCAAATTGAGATCTTTCATCTTATCAAATACCTGTGGCTTCTGATGTTGTTTGGAATATAGCCAGAGCATACACCATATTCCACAGTAGTCACCATATGTCCCTTGATACTGCTTGGTATTGTATTTGCTTATGCCATACTTGGTTGGAGGACCTTCACCCACAGAATCGTAATATTGCCCGTTATCGACTGCTGTCCAATGGCCTATATTCAAAATTGGCGTTCTCAGTAGAATCAGATATGATCCTTTCTTAGGTAATGGTTTCTCGATCTCGCTTGATTCAAAAATATTATCCAAATGTACCTGTAATCTATTCGCGAGCTCGATGAGTTCATGATCGCTGGTTATAGGCTTGATAAGATCGCTCATAATTATTATTTTAACGAAAGTATATTAGGAACCATATAGATTCAATCATGCCTGAAACACAACTTTGCGACCAATATTTGTACCAGAGCTCGCTAAAGAGCGATCCTGAGATTAAGGTAGCCTCTGGTAAGCGGGTGCCGTTTGTAATCGATCTTAACCAGGGCTCGTATCAGAATGGTGTTATTACTATTGACGCTACGTCACAGCTGAACGGTTCGGAAGGCTTTGCTTGCCTTCGTGATGCGTATCTAATGCTGCCGTACAAGGTCTCGATGCGAAACGGTGCTACTGCTCAGACTGCTGCTGCTACTCGTTTCTGCTCTACTCTAAAGTGCGGTAACTGGAATGTAATTGATTCAATGTCGCTGGAACTCAATGGAAAAACCATTGTATCTATGGCTGATTATAAGATGTTTTGGAACAATATTCGAGCTCAAACCAGCTATTCTACTCAGTATGTCGAGAAGCATGGTGCTGAGTCGTTCCTATACCCAGATGCTGGCCAGTCGGTTTCTTACAGTGCTAGTACGAACTCAACTAATGGCGATGGTTATTCTAACAATGCTGCTTTCTCGAGCATGTTTAATGTATCTGCTCCTCCGGGCGGAGCCACCATCGCTAACGACGGCTTTGTGAAGCGTCTTCTATCGAACCCTCCCAATGCAGGTACTGATTTCTCCTCTACGTGGCCTTCTCTTGGTGGAGCCGCTGCATCGACCAACATCGCTAACCAAACTGCTCGTGGCGCATTCGTTGCTGGAGCAGCTACTGCTAACGCAATCATGGGAACGTGGAACTACATGCTCAAGATTAAACTAACGGACCTTCATCCGGTTTTCAAGGAGCTTGACCTCTTAGCCAATCCTCAGATTCGTCTTCGCTTCCGCGTCAACCAGGGGTCGTCAATTGTTGCTGTAGATAGCGTAAAGGGTATGTCGCTAACCTCTACTACACTTTCGAGTGGAAACACCTGCCCTGTCATGGTTTCGGCCTCATCTACGGGAAACCCTATGAATGGCGTTCTTGCTAATTCTGCTGGATTTAGTATCGCTTGGGGCGCTGTTGTCAATTCGCTAGAACCTACCCTAGATGGTAGCTACATGCCTTTTACTACCTCTCGTCTGTATGTACCGTTCGTACATCTAGAGAACCCGCAAGCTATCATTTCGAAGCCTGTCAAGAAGGTGCGCTACAATGACGTATATGCCCAGCGATTCGACCAACGCGCTGGTATTGATAAGCAAACGAGTCAGTTCAACGCTTCCTTTGACCTACAGCTATCAGCGAGTGTTAAGAACGCTAAGTATGTTGTCGTCCTTCCTTTCGCTGAACAGACCAGTAGTTTTGCTAGTGCAACTGTTCAAGAGTACCAGAGTCCTTTCGATAGTGCTCCTTGGACTGTACAGCCTGGATCATCTATTCGTAACTTCAACGTACGTATCGGATCGCAGCAGGTCTTTGACATCAGTCATGACTATGATTTCCATCATTTTACTAATGAGATCTGTAAAATCGCTGCTATCAACGGCGATCTTACTCCTGAGATTGTAAACGGTCTGCTTGATTATCAGACTTGGTCGCTTACCAACCGTGTCCTGGTGGCAGACGTTAGCCGCCTGACCGAGCGGGATGTCCCCCAATCGATTCAGATCCAGGGAGTCAACGCTGGTTGCCAGGGAGTCAATTTGATCGTCCTCGTAATTAGTGAACAGGAACTAAGCTTTGATAGACTAACTGGGGAGGTATTAGAATACACCACAGCTTAAGGAAAACATATATGAATTTAATTAAAATATATATATATTGTCTTTGGTAACTATATAGATACCATGTCAACAACACTTTCGTTCGGCAAGCACAAAGGCTTGAGTATTGATGAAGTATTCGAAAAGGATCCCAGTTACTGTCGCTGGCTTCGTAATCAGAAAATGTTAATTGGAGATACCGACTCTGACATTGGTAAATTTCTTGCGAGCAAGTTCGCAAATGGATCCGATGACGAATCGTACATACGGAATTTCGGTAAGTACAAGGGCCGGACAATCAATCAAGTATTTGCTATTGACGAAGCATATATCATGTGGCTACGTTGTTCAACGTTCGCTACTGAAAAGGCACCAAAGCTGTGTGCCTCTATCGATGAGTTGCTTTACTAATTAAATGGATATTTTTTTAACTCGATTGTAGGTAGGGCTGTTGATATAAAAATATATAAAGTATAGCTGTTGAAGACATCCATAAATTTCACTCTTAGATCTCTCGTCGGTCGAGACGATTCGAACCTACTGCTGAAGCGTTGGATGTTTCTCGCGCTCTCAGGTGGTCGAGAGGTCGCGTCTTTTGCGACACCCCTGTTTAATACATACGCCTAAACCTATTCTGCTTGTTAAATTAGCGAAAGAAAAGGCGAAAATAAAAAAACACTTTGTTATGAGCTGAATATTACTACTAACGTCGTTACATTATCGGCTTCGATTCGGAGATGCAGCTTCGTACAGATCACTACTACCCTGCAACTTGCATTGGTTTCCCTTTTTAAGTCCTTTCAACGATCTAGTTGTTCACGGAAGGGAGACACTTCGAACGTCACAAGCCGTACTTCCTCGCTGATATCGCACTATTCAAACGACTAATAGTTCGTTCGGTTCATGTTAACTCTCCCGGGTACGAGGATCCTGGTCACCGTCCTCCCCGTTGACAGTGATTCCCAATAAGACTTGGATCGAAGCTCTATCTACGTGAGAACGACACCAAATTAATTCTAGTGCACATCAGCTCCCAGCAAGTTCACTGTCACCATCGATTTTGTCGACACGTTTGTTTCAAATTTGCTCCACTATCGCAAAGAGGGACGTCAACGGCAAAGGCAGAGGAGTGGGGTGGGGGACGGAATGAGAACAACGTCAACTGAGTGTACCAAATACATACGAGGGCAAGTGTGAAGGATCACTGGTGTATCCTCTAGGCTCTACTCCTCCAAACGAGCCAGAACATCCGTGAGGCTCTCATCGGTTCCAACGCTACCCAAGCTCTCGCAGAGCAGCACCACTGCTGTGAACAAGGCGTCGCCCACATCCTCCTCCACCTTGTGCGCCATGGAATATCCGAACGCGTTCACCGATGACAGGAAAACCGTAGCGGACGGAGCCAGGTGTGGAAAGGCCTTGTACACGTGCAGGCTCTCAACAGATAGCACATTGTGAGGAGTCGAATGCATGCTCTCGAGACGCCACGACCGAGTCAAATCCCTTTCACTGTCCGACGGAGCCACCATTTGACGAGTTTTCTTGTACGCCAGGAGGCCGCGTCGACTCTCAGAGTCGGTGCTCATCGTCAGTGCATGGTGCTTCTCGAAAGGGTACTGAGTTAGCTCAGCAACACCAACATCAGCCGTGATGGAGTGCGAGACGCGAACTTTCTTCAGGAAGGACGGATTCATCTGCGCGTTAAGTTTCTGGTCAGCCGTGATGGTAGGCAGCGCCATGGCCATGGTGTTCTTGGGGTTGGCTTCGATCTCCCGACTCGCACGCCCAGCTAAGTCCCAGAAGCGAGTGGTCAGCATGTCGACGCCTTCCGAGTTGAGCCAGTCGAGGTCAGTGCTAGCTGTGAACAGACCAACCTGGTCCTCCTCTGCAGGGTGCTGCACTTGGTGCCGCATGTTGCAGTCGACATCCATCGCGATCCGAAACGGGTTGAAGCGGCCACGCTGCTCCTTGCCACTGCGTACACGGTAGAACGCCAGCAGTGCCACAACGATCAGAGCCCCTTTCAAAGTCACGCCCTCCTTCCTGCATGTGATCAATGCGTCACGCATGCACTTGGAGTCCCCATCGGCGAATAAAGCTTTGGTGCTGTTAGCCACGGGGGGCACTGCGAAGTCCTTCTGGTCTCCTCGAGCAGGAAGAAGAGGAGTGAACTTGTGCACGTTACCACGGAACATGCGACGGCCGAAGATGGCGTTGGTGCCTTTCAGCAGCGGCTTGGCCCACGTGATCTTGTTGAGCCACATGCGGTAGAGCGATGGACGCAGTGGGAACTCCTTCACCACCTCCGTCGACGTCGATGGTCTTGGGTGGTCCGACGTAGTTTGTCTAGCCAGAAGCGACACTTGTTCGAGGATGCAGTTGAGCACGACAACACCCGAGAACCCGTCCGACATGAACTGGTCCGAGAAGAGCATGAAGCGAGCAGTGTCCTTGCGTTTGGCCACCCACACCGAGAGGTAGAAGGGCAGTTGGCAGTGGCGGTCGAAGCCGACACTGCACTCCTTCTCCACGAACGTCTGCCAGCTCGTTGGGCTGCCGTCTCCGTAATTTGCAGGTGTCAGCATCCGCACTCGCAGCAGACTAGCGAGGACATCCGTGGTCACGGGGGCCTGGATCTCCGCTGTGAACAGTGGAGCTTTGAGCTGAAGTGCTCGCATCCGAGGATGCATGTTGAAGGTGTTCAGGACAGCCAAAGGCAGGAAGCGGAGCAGCGTCGTCGTGTCACCCCGGACGAGCATCGAGTGCGCGATCTTGGTTGATACTCCGTCAGCTGACGTGACCATCCGCTCAACGCCTCGTAGAGATACCCGACTGCCGGCAGCGGAAGTGTCGACTTCAGTACCCATCGTCGAGTTGGTTAAGTAAGTCCTTGGAGCGAGGAGGGGGTGATCGAGTGCTCACTCGAAGTCGAATTTGACAGTGAACGAAGCTTTTGGCGACGGGCCTCACACTGCATGGAATTGATCGGGGGGATTGATGGCTGGGATTGCAACCCTCGATGGCATGTTGGACATGTGTCTCTCTACCCGTGGATGGTCCCAGTTCATGGAATGGCTTTGCAAGAGACTCGGGTGACGGAACTTGTGGAGTTGCCATGGACCTCTTCAGCGATGGTGTTGCCAGCATGATATCGTCGCTATGAAGAACTGTCGCGTCGTCGAAGGATCTTCACGTTGCGTTGTCAGTAGTTGCATGGACTTTTATTTTTTCCTAGGAAGGTTTTTAAGTTCGTTATCTTCCTATTCATAGCAAGTTGACAGCGTGCAGGCCCCGTTCACTCCTTGAAACTCACATTACGAGACAATGAGCTCCTGGGCAGTGACCGACGACACTCCTACAGCTACTGTCGTTTGGACGGCCGCTGAGCAGATCGGCAAGACCCAGAACCATGACGAGCTTCAGAAGATCTGCGACTACCTTGTCAAGTATGATGCTCTAGTGACCACCGAACAGAATACAATACTCTACTAAACTCCAACTGCTTTCGTGGTAACGCAGTAAGCATTGGTTCCAGACTGCCGGCGACTTGAGGAGTGCTCGGTGCGAGACTACAGAGTGGCAAGCGTACGTTTGCTGAATTCAGTTAGGGATGTACTGTACGTACAGGTCAAGTAAGACTCAAGGGGTATGTTTGCTCGTAGGCTGGCGGTTCCAGGGCGTCTGAAGCTCGCCATTCAGCAGGTCTTGGATCAAACAGCACTACCAAACTACGGCTACGAAGATTACTATGCTGCAGTGCGTCCTTCACTCCCCCCAGCAAGTGAAACCTCAACTCAGGACTGGGCTGGGGCTACGACTGGCTATGAAGGAGCTGAGCATGCCACGCCGGACTATTACTCAAATAATTATGCCTACACTCCCAGTGATACAGCGACAGATGCGACAACTGCTCAATACGGATATGACCAGGCAGAATACTCGTATTCGGCTGGGAGTGATCCACCACCTTACGACGAGAGTTACGGAGCAAATTACGAAGACTACTACAGCGGCAGTAGCAGTGCAAGCAGCTACGATAGTGGAGCGGCAGCAACGACCTTGTTAAGTTTGCAAGGTGGAGCGGGTCAGTCTCAGCTCGATGAAAGTGGCGTTGTGGAGGCGCACGCAGTCGAAGCGGAGATCATCGAGGAGTGCGATGAAGGCGAGCTAGCTCCAGATCAATCGTCGTACGCTGTTGAGCTTGGTGAGCCATCCCAACGAGATGCCAGCGAAACAACTGGGACCTGGAGATGCGGGCAGTGCACGTACTTGAACCCGATGACCTCGTCCTTCTGTGAGATGTGTATTGGTCACATTTCGCTGTCGCCCGATGTGAAAACTACTGCCGGCACAAGTGTTTCGGCCTACTTGCTGATTCCAGCGAAGCCAGCGAAGCCAGCGGTTGATATAGTGATGCACTCGCCTCAGGCAGAGCCTCCAGTCAACCCTTTCAGTGTTCAAACTCCACAACGGACTGTGACCTGTAGGCTGCCTCAGGTACGCTCGTTGTATCCTCCGTCAGCTCCGGACTTTGAGAGCTCTGGCATCCGGGAAGATGAACCGGTAGATGCATCTCCACTTCCACCACCACCTCCTTACCCAGGTACTAGCAGTTGTGGCAACGTGGATTTCCTGGCGCTTGCATTCAGTGGTAGGAGCGCCCCGAAAACACAAGCACAGCCACCTTCGCCTACAGGTAAAAGTAGTCAAATGCGGCGTGAAGAGGCCATCACAGAGTACACCTTTTAGGACATTCCTTGATACACTAAACCGCAGCAAAGAGCAAACAACTAGGATCAAGCTTCCGCCTACTTACTGTCTTTAGCGATTCAGCGGTAGATTACGGGTCAATCTCTCGACTTACTGAGCGTACGGGCACCAGACCTCGTTCATCTCGACGTACACCGACTTGAGCTGCGTCCACGAGTCAATGCCCGCCAGGCCGTTCTCACGGCCGACACCGGACTTCTTGTAGCCACCCCACGGGGTCTCCACAGGCGCCAGGTTGTAGTTGTTGATCCACGTGGTGCCAGCCTGCAGCTGATCGATCATGCGGTGAGCGCGCGTGATGTCCTTGGTGAAGACGCCAGCCGAGAGACCGAACATCGTGTCGTTCGCACGAGCCAGCACCTCCTCCTCGGTGTCGAACGGCAGGATGCACATGACCATGCCGAAGATCTCCTCGCGAACAATGGTCATCTCGTCCTTGCAGTCAACGAAGATAGCCGGAGTCAGGAAGAAGCCGTCCTTGGTCGCCTCCGACGGCATGATGCGCTCCCCTCCGCCCTTGAGCAAGGTTGCACCCTCAACGACACCCTTCTCGATGTAGCTCTGCACCAGCTCCATGTGCTTCTCATGAATCATGGGCCCAATGTCCGTGCTCGGGTCCATCGGGTCGCCAATGCGCAGCTTCAACGTGCGCTCATGCATGCGCTGCACGAACTTGTCGAAGATCTTGCGCTGCACGAACACCCTCGTGCCGTTCGAGCACACCTGTCCCGACGAGTACCAGTTGCCCATCATGGCCCCGGCCACCGCCTGTTCCAAGTCCGCGTCGTCAAACACAATCAACGGGCTCTTACCGCCGAGCTCCATCGTCACCTTCTTCAGATCCTTGGCTGCTCCGGCGTACACGTTCCTGCCGGTCCCCAGCGACCCGGTGAACGAGACTTTGGCGACGTCCTGGTGCTCCACCAGCGCCTGCCCAGTCTCGCCCGCACCCAGCACCACGTTGAAAACCCCCTCGGGGACGCCCGCCTCCAAGTAGGCCTCCGCCAGCTTCAAGGCCGTGAGCGGCGTCTCCTCGGACGGCTTGAACACCATCGAGTTCCCGAACGCCAAGGCGGGCGCGGACTTCCACGCCGCGCTCTGCAGCGGGTAGTTCCAGGCGCCAATGCCGGCGGTGACGCCCAGCGGCTCGCGCTTCGTGTACGCCCAGCTGCCTCCGGTGAGCTCCAAGTGCTGGCCGCCCACGGACGGAGCCACGCCGCCGTAGTAGTTGAGGCAGTCGGTGGCGCTCAGCACGTCGGTGACCGTCGTCTCGGCAATGGGGCGCCCCGTGTCGACGGTCTCCAGCGTCGCGATCTCCTCCGTCTTGGCCGTCAGGACGTCCGCAGCCTTGCGCAGGACGGCGCCGCGCTCGGCGGGGCTCAGGCGGCGCCAGTGCCGCTGGGCGAAGCGCGCGGCGCCCACGGCCTCGTCCACCTGCGCCCTGTCCGCGGCGCGAAAGGAGGTCTCGGGCGCGCGGGTCGTGGCGTTGAGCAGCGTGAAGCTCTGCGCCGACGCCGACGCCTTGGGCGCCACGTACTTGCCGTTGATGAAGGACTTGACCACGCGCGCTGCCATTGGGGGTCACTTTGAGGACTGGAAATGGAGGAACTTTGATTATCTTTGGTGGTCGCGCAGCGAAAATTATGCCATTTGGGGATTTGTAGTGAGCAATGAAGTAACGTGGAAGTAGGCTGTAAGTTGCGAGTAAGTGACATCCGGCCTCTGGCGTTTAGCAACGATGTTGGCGTTCCGAGGGGCAGGCGCGGCGCTGCGCCACTCGTCCAGCACCCCGCGCCAATGGCCTCGCAGTTCTGCGAGAGCTACTTTGTTGCCCGGCGTCTGGTGCATCTCTGGAGTGTTATTGCATCGTTCACTGCTCCCTGGGGGGCAAGTTATTGGAGGTTGTCCGACCGTGATGCAGACATTCAGCACGTTGTTGGGAAATGGCACTGCGCCGCGGCGTCTGAAGCCTCTTGCTTCGTCTGAAGCCGTGATCTCGTTGCCACCGATGTACGAGTTGCTGCCGGATGACGTGCACTGCTTTGTGGGGCTCAACGGCAGCGGGAAGACCCAGTTCCTGACCAAGTTACAGACCCACGTCAAGGCGCAGCAAGCGCGAGGAGAACTGCCGGCGTCTTGCCATCTGGCGAGTCTCAGTCTGGATGCTCATCGGGAATTTGTGGCGGAGAACGGACACCGAGTGGTGGCTGATGTGCTGGGCGGCATTGGATCTCCTACTGCGAGGGATCTCATTGTGAGACTCGGACTCTTCCCAGTGTGGGAACAGCGAGTGCGGCATTTGTCAACGGGAGAAATGAGGAAGCTACTGCTTGCTGTGGCACTGCTGGATACACCAAGAGCGTCTGTGCTGATTCTGGATCAACCGTTTGACGGCTTGGATGTGAAGGCGAGGAGACAGCTGCAGTGGATGCTTGGGCAGTTAACGAGGGGGTTCACGAGGCTGCTGGTGGAGACGACGGGAGCCAAGCACGAGGCATTTGCCTACAAGACGCAGGTGCTACTGGTTGCAAACCGCCTGGAGCAAGTGTTCCCGGAGATTTTCTCGCACACAGTGCTGTTGAAACAGGGTGATGACGAAGAAGGCGATGGCTTTGAGGTCGTAGCTTGGCCTGAAGACAAAGAAGATGATGCACGCAACAAGGCCATGATGGAGCGTTTGCAGGAGTTCTACAACAAAGAGCACGAGAAGAGGGTGAGGATGACCGACACGGAACTCGTATCAACAGTCCAGCAGCTCTTCGAGTGCCAGGATGAAGAAAAGCTTTCTGACGCTGACTCGCCTGCCATACAATTGAATGGCGTTTCGATCTCGTACGACCCCAAGAGAATCCTGCTGGAGAATGTTAATTTCGTACGCCAAACGCACGAACACTGGGTTTTGCTGGGACCGAACGGTTCTGGCAAGAGTTCGCTCATGCGTGTGCTGATGCGGACACCCGGCCACGGCCTCACGGAAGGCGAGGTCTTGGTTGTGGGGGAGCAAGTGCGTATCTCTGATTTTGAATCTCCCAGCGAGGAAGCCGCTACGGACTCGAAGTCTAGACTTGAAGCTATCTCTACTGACCAGCACATCCAGCTACTGCACAAAAGCCTACAGGCAGAAGGAGATGAAAACCGAACAGCTTTCAGCCTCATTGAGAACAATGCGGCGAATTCAGAGGCTGCTAGGCTTGCCATGAGCTTGCTGGTGCTGCCCGCGGCAATGAAGACGCGCACTCTCTCGGAGCTCTCCCAGGGTGAGCAAAAACTCGTTCTGGTCGCCCGCGCGTTGGCTGCACGCCCGAGGTTGTTGATTTTGGATGAAATCACGCACGGGCTGGATCCGTTTAACCGCGCTCACGTGCTTCGTGTGATAGAAGCTATCGGCCAGCACGCTGCTCATCGGACGCACATGGTGCTGATCACGCATCACGAGGAGGAGATAACCCCTTGCTTCTCGAGTATTTTCGAAATCAAGGATAAGCAGCTTGTTGAGCGCCCTCGTCAGCAGACACAGCAAGAGACCGCATAAACGAAGTTACATGGGAGAATTTGGCAGCGATTCATGAGTGTTGCTTGCTATCGATGCCTTTCGATTGGTGCCTATTGGGGATGATCAAATACACACACAAACCGCAAGTAGGGTTCAACACAGCTCTGTTTATTGTAGCACGCTGAAATTTGAGCATGTCAAGAGCTGGGAAAAGAGAATGAAGCAAACTACTCGCAGTCTGTTCAGGAAGTGCCGTAGAGAAGCTCGGGTCCGTCATGCGAATTAGCAGCAGATCGAGCAGCTGCATGACGCAGACGAATGTAGTACTGGCGACGACGTTGTTGACGGGCTGCTAGGGCTACGCCCAACGCCATCGCCGAAAGAGCACAGAGGAAAAAGAGCGGGTAGCGGAAGTACACTTCGTAACTCGGCAGGCCATTCAAAGACTTGTTTAGCGACGATTTCTGCACGGCCACGCTATCCCCGACTGGTCCACCATGAGGGATAATGGCATCATCGTCGCGAGCGCACGTTGGGACGCGGTGCCCATTCTTGCACGTGCACTTCGCACCTGGTCCTTCTGGGCAAAATCCGTAACCTGAGCAGAACGGTAAAATCGACCCATCCGACATGTACACTCCTGCTGACAGCCAACACGGATCAATCGTTGGCTTCTCGATGTCGGTCCCAGGAGTCTTAGACGAAGCGCAGGACTTCACAGCCAGCGGCTTGCGGGGCTCCGGGAACTCGACAGCATTGCTGTAGCTGCTGGGGTTTGCCAGACAACCCTTATCATTGCCGTTTGCTGCGCAGTTGTAGGCAGGGAGTTCACCGGCAGCAACACAGAGATCATGGTCAAGAGTTTTGTAAAATCCGGCAACACTTGAGTCCATCCATAGAGCACGTCCCAGAACCGCGTTGACGAGCTCGTTGATCTCATCATCATAGCTGCCCTTAGTCTTTGCCTCGACATTTGCGCACTGCAGGTTATCGCTCTTCCATCCGACGCATTTCGTCAACTGACGACGAATTGGCTCAGTACTGGTTTGGATGAAGGATTTAATGGAGTCGTCACTCCACATTTTTGAGCGCAGCTGAGCCCAGCGCTGTTGAACAAGGGATGCGAACTTGTAGTTACAGGCGAGACGCTTCCAGAACGTGTGAATCGTGTACATCCAATCTGACTTGAAGCCACCTTTCCCGTAAGCCAAATTGAAATCCCAGACAGGACCAGCATTGATAGGTTGATTACGGTCCTTGAAGAAGTACGTGCTGCGGCGGTAAGCGTCCGAATTCATCGACAACTCCGAATGCAGGAAGTAGTCTACGAACGAGCCAATGTCAATATGTTCCTCTAGTCCATCCGGGTGGGTCATGTTGTCATAGAGGTACTGGTACAAACGGGGAAGCGGGCCAGTTTCGGGCGACACAAAGTAATCGCGCATTGTTTGTGTAAGCATTTTCGGCTCTGGGAATGTCAGGATGGGCCTCGCGCCAGCGCCAAAAAGACCAGTAGGTTCATTCAGCACGACGTTGGGCGAGTAATCGCCGTAACCAAGCGGATTGTTTTGCCACGCCCAACCTCCAGAGAGCTCTTCTTTAGTCTGGCACGCGCTGTTCAATTCTGTCATTCCAACACGATTCGGAGTGTACGCGATCTTTTCCAAGGCCAGGTAGATGCCGCGATACCGTGGGCTCCAGTCGTTGGCATCTAGTTCATCACGAACGAATACCACAATATGACGGGTCCGGGGTGAATAGCGGTTTGTGCCGCGAAACATCCAGTGAGCTAGGTGGTTACGCATCAAGCTAGCATCAACTGTAGGACCGTTGAGTACGAAAGTTCGATCCGCTGGAAAACCGAGCAGCTCGCCGTCTTCATTCAGTTCGACCGCTATCTGGTGCTTCGAGAAGTGGAGACTGGATTGTCCACGGTAGTGAACACTTGCAGGATAAACGGCAGTCCGGTTCTCCTTCACACAATTAAGCGTTCCTTTTCCGTTGTCAATTACTTCGATGGTAGCTTCAACGGAGTCCCTCATGCAATCAGGCGCAGGCAGACGAGGTTGGTTGCAGGTCTCGGTTGGCAACTTTACTTGGGTTGGTGACACGATCACGATCGGCAGCTCAAAGCATGCTGAGTTTATACAAGCGCAATACAAAAATTAGCTCCCCACAACGCCCAAAAGACGAGCAATTCGTTGAGAAGGTAGTGAACTTACTTTTGTCTGATGCCAGTACGACGTCATTGCATAACCCAGCCAATACCAAAAGCAACGCCTGGAAGACTGCAAACTTCATCCTTGTCCTCACCCGGCTTCTCACAGCAACCCCAGTATGATCGGCAGTCGTAGAGCCTGGAAGCGTATCACCTGTGCTTGCTCTCTCTGCTTCGTATTTGTGAATGCCAAAGGTTTCGCGCCTGCTGGAAACCTCTTCCGTTCCGGCGACAGAAAATGACACGGTCTCCTTGCATCGATGGACTTGCATGGACCAGAGAGCTCCATGGGATTTTACGGGCTTCCTGCTCAGTTAGTTTCATGTGCCGCTCCTCGAAACTGCACGAATGTACGATCGCATGCCATCAAAGTTCAGCGAGGAAGATGGCATACCCGCGGCTGAAGCGCTCAGGAGATGCCACCTTCCTTTTATTTGCTCAAGAGGCGTCTATCTGACCATACCAACCACGGTCATCTGACCTCACTGGCCCGGTAAGTTCATCATGGCAACTAAGGCGCGCGCCGATGCTGCGATCGAGTCGTTTCGCACACCGCTGCCGTTGTCGTCTGGGGTAAGGTGGCTTAGAAAATACAAAACTGCGAGAAACGTTAGCACTTGGTCATCGCCACCCAGCTCGCCGCGAAGATCCACGTAGCGCGAAAGCAGCCCCAGCAGGGCAAACGCATCCTGGATTAGATCCATACGAAACTGGTCATTCAACAGCTCCCGCGTAACGCAACTTTCTCCGCCGGCGCTGGTTGTCCGGGCATCAAATGTCTCCTGATGCAGTAACTGAGCCAAATAATAAATAACAGACCGATATCCGTCTGAGTCGCCGGGGAGGCCATGAGTGCTTTCAAGCACAAAGCGGATCCCTTCGGATGGGAACGACGTGATGATCGATAGCAGTAGCTTTACAATCTGATGTTGAAGTGTCCGCAAATTCTTGGCTTCATCCACGGAATGAGCTCCTTGATGGGCCAGCATCTTAGCGCATCGGTTGAATAGCAATGACTTTTTGGACTCAGTCTCCACTTCGGCAAAAACTTCTGGAACGCGTAGTAATTGGGAAAGCAGTCTAAGTGCGTGGGACTTCACGACAGGGAGGCCTTTCGGCGCCAACAGAATAGCTGGAATTACATTGCTCGCCAGCAAGGGCTTGAAATCCGGAGTTAATGCGGGCCGATGTGTAAGTCCGAGATCGACCCAGAAACAGAGCACGCACAGACCATCTTTCACAACGGCAGGCTCCTTGAGATTGTTCTTTATAACTCGGCAGAGTGCACTCATCAGCTTCGAACGAAGATGTCGCTGTTCTAAAGCCGCTTCTGCTGCTGAAAGCTGTAGCAAGTCGCTCTGTACCACAGATTCATAATCTGACCGGGCCGATAGGTAGTCATTCAAAGATGTGAAGCGCAGCCCGGACAATGCAATGCGCGGGTGTTCCATGTTATTCGCATTCCGCTGTAGCCCCTCAGTTGATGAAGAAGATTCATCAGAAGGTGATGATGCCACCAGAAGAAAACGCTGGAAATTCGCACTGTGGTGCATCACCGAGTACATGACGCGCAGTACACTACAAATCACGGTCCACTCCAAATCCGTCGGCGCCGCGAGATACTTCACGAGCACCGGTGCAAGCGCAACAGCGGAAACATCTCCTGCCAGCATTTTTCCCATCACATCGTACAGCTCTCTTGCACGATCCGTCGCCAATGCATTCTGTGTCGCATTGGTCTCCCTAGCCACACTCAATATTGACGCGTGAGCTTGAACCGACGCTCTCCCCGCAAGCTGCGAAAACACACTCTGTGAGAACGGAATTCCGCTGGCTGATTGCTGCATCGAGTCATTCAGCGAATTGCTCGAAGATCCATGCACAAACTGGGATGGCGTCGAGCTGTGGCATCCTTGTGGGGGCTGCGTTCTGTCATCGTTCGGATTAAGCTCTGCGTTATCCCCAAGGTCCACAGCCACGGTGCCGTTCAGCAGCGTCAGTAAATCTCTCGATGTCCCTGTCAATAAATAGGACACTAGACGCGTATTCTCGCCCTTCAGGTCCCCTTTGCCACCCTCTCCACTCTGTCCCCCGAGCTTCAGCTCAGTCTGGACACCAGTCTCTACCACTGGAACCGGCGGCGGCCTCAGCACCTGCTGCGACAGCTGCGACTTCTGCTGGGACAAAGTCCCGGACTGGCTGGTAGCCAGGAATATCTCGCGCTTGCGGCGCTTGGTGGCCATGAGCCTGCGCTCGGCGTCGAGGCGATTGATCTCGATGGTGCGCTTCTGCTGCAGCTCCTCCACCTCCTTGATGGCGCGCAGCTTGAAGCGCTCGGCGTTCTGCAGCTTCTCGGACATGAAGGCCAGCCTGGAATCGAGCGCCGTGAGCCGGTTCTGCATCTCGCGCTCCTTCTTGTCGCTCTCGTACTTGGTCTCCGTCTCGAAGAGCGACATGCTGGCGCGCAGGTCGAAGTTGTCGTCCTCCGCCTCCTGTAGCTTGGACGTCAGGATGCGCAGCATGCCGTCCGCCTCGCCCTTCTCGTGCTGCAGCCGCTGTAGTGCCTCCTGCAGCTGCGCGCGGTCGTCCGGCGGCCCGCCGTACATGGTGCTACGCGAGTGCGGAATGGTGCGCGAGTGCGCATCAGAGTGATGTTTTTGTCTTGGGGTTTGTAAAGACGTTTGACTTACTGAAAGCAAGTCTAATTATGGACTCAGACTTTCTCAGAGCGCCCCATTATCCCAATCATTTTAGCGTGGCGATGGAACTGAATAAGTCACTCGACGAGATGAAGCCGGCGGTGGACGCCACGGAGGAGACCATCGTGACGGCGGTGCCGGTCATAGACGCCGCGCCGACCTATGACCGCCCTCTGTTCGAGGGATTCTACGACGACTGGGCGTCCTTTGACGCCGCGATCGCGCGCGCCACGGCGGCGTACCACCCGATCCGCAAGCGCTCGTCGCTCACCTTCGAGGTGTACAACCGCACGGTGTCCAAGGGCAAACACGACCGGAAGAACATCGCCGAGTTCCTGTCCAAGACCTTCAAGTGCACGCACGGCATCAAGTTCCGCTCTCGAGGTAGCGGCAAGCGCATGCGCCACAAGCTGCGCGACATCGGCTGCCCGTTCCACGTCTACGCCTCCGCTGTGGAGTACGGAGCGACATACCGAGTCAAGGTGCGTACGCATGACAAACACAACCACCCCATCGGCCCGGACTCGATGAAAATGATGAGCGGCGCGCTGCACGAGTCGGACTACGAGCTGGCGACCCATCATGGTGGCGATGAAGCCTCGTCGACGAGCCAGCAGAACGCCGAGTCTGCTGCAGCAAACAGTCATGTGCATCAGATGGAACACGTTATTTCGTCGGAGAATCATGACAACTCAGCGGAGGCTGCACAAGCGGCTTATGAACTACAGATGAGAGAGCAATTGGCGGAAGCAGAGGCCCATGCCCGTGCTCAAGCTCAAGCGCACGCGGAGGCACAGGCACAAGCAGACGCAGACGCTAGGGCTCAGGCTGAAGCGCAATCGCAGGCGTACCAGTATGTTCAGGCGCAGGCAATGCTGAAGGCCCAGGCGGAAGTGCAAGCGATGACGGACGCCCAGGCTCAGGCTCGAACACAGGCGATGCTCCAGTCTCAGCACAACCACACTCAAGGGCAGCCCCAATCAGTTGATATTCTGAGTGCGAGTGGCCACGACAGCGAACTGTTGGATGGAGCGATTGACAGCACAATGGGAGATGAAGTGTTCCCAGGTTCCTCTGCCGCTCAGTCGACGACTACCGATGTTGCAGGTGCTGCCAACAGCAATATTCAAGGTGATTGCGCAAATGGTGCTCAGTCTCCTGCTAAGTTTGAGGAGACGATGACTCTCGAGTCACTTCGCAAGCGCATCGCGGACTTTGCTGACGAACGCGACTGGAATCAGGTAAGGCCATATTGCGGTGCTATGACACTGCCAGCAATGACCCATGACTTCGATTGGTACTGCGTGATTTGCAACAACAGTTCCACACGCCTCGAAACTTGTTATTGGCTCTCAATGGCGAGGTGGGCGAATTGTGCGAAATTTTCCAGTGGAAGGGCGAGGTCAAGAACACCGCAGGTAAGCCACCTATCCACAGATCAACTTCTGGTGGCCTAATGTGCTTAACCGTGGCTGTGCACTCGGGTATCACGGCAGATTGGTCTGCGCGAGACAAGGAGCACCTGGGCGAGGAAATCAGCGACGTGCTGATCTACCTGGTGCGACTTGCCGACAAGTGCGACGTAAATTTGCCAGCCGCTCTGAACGACAAGATTGCCAAGAACGCCAGGAAATACCCGGCCGCCCTAGTTCGTACACGCAAGACTTCGTTGTTTTGGGTACAGTATTCGGCTAACACGCTATCGTGCTTTTGATTATTGCAGGTGAGAGGGTCATCGAAAAAGTACAACGAGTACAAGAGAATGCATATAACGGAGGAGTCGACCTTATAGAGAGAGGCATGACAATGGTTTCCTAGCCTTTCTGAGTAATGTGAATTGCTGTTCGATACAAATTGTACTAGGCAAGGCAAACTGACCAAGAAGGCCACACTATATAAAAGCAGCTAACTCACCACGACGAAGGTGCGTAGTGCATTCAGCTGTATTGAGTGTGCATGCAACGCGCTTCCATCTAATCTGTCATAGGCGAACCAACCGGCCTCGAGTCGCAAGTGGGGTGGGTAGCCATGCTAGATATGGTCCTACACGGTAAGGGTGCGCAAGGAAGCTTGCACCACGCGAAGTCGCCAAGCTAATGCAGCCGTCTCGGCGTCGTCCACTCGTACCGAATCGGTGCTCGCTTAGCCCTGCCAGACCTGTGCCTGCCTAATCCTCCGGAGCGTCGCCGTCCACCATGCGGCTCTCATTCTCGAGCTTCTCAATCATCTGCAGGAACTCCTTCTCCTCATTCACGCTCACCACCTTCGGCTCCATCTTGACGGACATGGTGCCCTTCTTGGCGGTGATGTTCTCCCGCACGGCCTCGATGGCCTCCTGCAGCTTCTGGATGCCCTTCTGCTTGTCCAGCGTGCTGGTGGTCATGACGTACATGGGCGGCGCAATGAGCTTGACCTTGACAGGCACATCCTCCGTGCCGACGTTCTGAGCGGCCTGCAAGGCCGAGCGGATGGCCTCAATGCCCTCGTACGTGAAGCACGTGACCTCAATATCCGCGCGGATCTTAATAGGCTGCGGGGTTAGTCGGCGGCGGATCTGAGCCTTGAGCGCCGTGAGGATCTCGGTCGTGACGTCCAGGCCCTCGAAAACCGCGTCGTCCGTGATGCCCATCTTGAAGACGTCGTAGCAGTGCACGTAATCGATCTTCTTCTCGTCGTCGTTCACGGTCTCGATCTTGAACTTCTTGTAGAGCGGCCAGGCCACCTTCGAGTACAGGTCCTCGATCTCCATGTGGTTCTCCTGGGCCACCTGGCGGAGCACACCGTGCACGGTCTTGGCCTTGTTGTAGCGCTCCTCGCATTTGGCAATGTCCTCGGGGGACACCCGGCGCTTGGACAGGTCGATGTATCCCTTCTCCTTGTCCACACGCAGCACCATCACCACCTCGTTCTTACCCACGCGGATGAGCTTGTTGATGGAGCGGATGCGGCGCCGCGACAGCTCAGACAGCAGGATCATGCCCTCGATGTTGTTGTACTCGAGCAGCGACACGTAGGCGCCCATCTCGGCGATGGAGCGCACGTTCACCATGACCAGCTCATCGATCTCCGGGAACTTCTGCTCGTAGAAGCGGCACTGCAGGTGCAGGATCTCCTGCGCATGCGTCGTCTCCTCGCCGGGCACCGCCGTGGGGGTCGTCTCAGCCATCTTACTCGTCGGGGAGGATTCTCTCACTTACACTGGTAGAGCTACCTTGTCCAGTGGTCTCGACCGACCACAAGAACTTTGCCCGATGGTGTGCTACACACGAATTCGTACTTACCTGAAGTATTGAAGTCACGACCATCATTCCTATTCCGCACGGACATGGAGCGGCCAGCGCTGCACGCGGCGGCGCCCGCCGGCTCGTACGGCGCCATCTCTCCGCCCCGTGAGGGCCTGCTCCACCACTTGGCGAGCCAGGATACGCACGTGGAGTCGCTGCAGACGCTAAGCCGCAAGCTGGAGCGCAACACGTTCGCGCCCGTGGTCTGCAGCATCCTGGGCGTCGTGGTCTTCATGCGGCTCGGCGTCGTCGTGGGGACACTGGGCATCTACTACGCACTGGTCGTCATATCCTCGGCCTTTGCCATCACCTTCCTGACCGTCATGTCCATGTCCGCGCTGGCCTCCACTGGTGACGGCGTCGCGCTGGCGGGTGGGGGGCTCTTCAACGCGCTGCGCCGCTCGCTGGGGCATCGGCTGGGCCACATGATCGGCCTCATGATGTACCTGTCCTTCGGGATCGGCGCCGCATTCTACCTGCTCGGCTTCAGTGAGCTGGCCATGGTCGTGGTGGGGGTGCAAGACGTTAAGGGGTACACTCTGCCGTGGAATGAAGACGCCTCGGCTATTACAGTGGCGACAGCGAGCGTGATTCTCGCTCTACTGATGTTTGGAGTACAGGTCCGCATTACGTTACGAGCTCTCCGGCTTGTATTTGTCACCGTGATGGTGGCGCTGGGGTGCAATGTGCTGTTCCTGTCGGTGACCAATGTGTCCAGGCATACAGGGATGTCGATGAAGCACTTTAGACAGAACTCGGGGGAGCACACGCCCAAGATGTTCAGGCAGATGTTCGCGACGTTCTTCCCCGGCTTTTGTGGAGTTATTGCAGGCGCCAATTTGGCCGAGTTTGTCTCCGAGAGAACTGCGGCCAGAGCGTCGTCTGCTGTTGCGAGGAAAGCGTCGCAGTATTTCCTGTTGGGGATTCACAAGGCGCTGGCGTTCAGTTTTGTGATCTATGTGGGGCTTGCTTTTGTGCTGGCGGCGTGTGTGGAGAACAAGGTGCTGGAGACGGAGCCGTTCGTGGTTCCGCTTGTGGTGGATTCCGCTTTGGGAGTGCCGCTTATCTTTCTGGGCGTGGCCTCCACGACGCTGTCGTCGGCACTTTCCAACGTCAAAGGTGCTTCTACCATTTTTGCGGCGTTGTACGCTCAACCACCCCGGTCAGATGAAGGTAGCTCACCTTCAAAGCAAACTGAGGTGAAAGTATCGACAGCCGAGATGTCAAAAAGCCAAAGCAACACATCCGCCTCAAGAAGAGGTTCCATTCTCGCACTAGCATGCACTTGGGTAGTGTGCCAGGCTGCTTTGCTATGCGGAACGGTTGAGGCGGTCATCCCTATCGTAAGCTCTACGTTCCTTCTGACGTTCTTCCTGCTCAACTTCGCGTGCTTTTTCCAAGATTTATCTTCGACGACATTCCACCCCTCCTTTCGTATGGTACGTTTGACTGCGTGCTTACTTGTCATCTGTTGCTAAATTGCGTCGTGTTTATCGTTTTGTGTTCAGTACTCGAAGTGGACAGCCTTCTTGGGTTGTCTGCTATCGCTTAGTGCATTCTTTCTGGTTGTGTCAACGTTGTTCGTTTCGGTCTCAAGTGTGCTACTGCTGGGTTACACCGCATTCTACCATCACGAACTCACACAATTTGTCGATGAGCTTCGAGTTTCCCAGCATAGTGACCGGCGTCGGCTTCATCGCCAGGATGCCGTTGACGAACAGATTTTGGCTGAAGAAACGAGGACGCTATTGGGAACGCCAGGGCCTCGGCGACGGGGATCACAACAGGTGGTCGACAGCAAACGAGTTGAGTTGGCGGCTCTGTACGTCCGTGATGCTATTCACGGTCGTTTCCTCGGAGAGGAATATTTGATCGATGGACTGAACCGGATGCATTACAAGCAGCTTTTTCACGGGCTGTGGTACGTCCGTACGGCCAACATGTGCGTGCTGATGGCACTTGCATTCTTTGAAACGCCATCATGGTGCTTCTACGAGTCGTCTTGTGGTGATCTCTCGAAAGTCCTGACGTGGGAATTGCCGGTACTTCCAGAGAAGGTTTCCATCGCTATTGAACTAGTGTGCCTTTTGTTTTTGGCCTTGGAGTTATCCATGAAGTACAAGTACATGGGATCACGAGTGTATTTCGTGGACAAGTGGCACATTCTCCAGATTGTCTTCCTGCTCGCAGATTTTGTGGCTGTGCTGACGGTGCTTGTCGCCCCACAAGATACAGACCTGGAGTTATCTCACTCAGGAAAAAGCGGCAAGAGCGAGCTAGACCCCAATGAATCGAAGCCCATTGTCCTTGCACCGCTTATCCGCCCGCTTGTCGTCGTAACCATGAGTCACCGGCTTCGATCTGGGTTCTCAAGTCTCTTAAAAGCACTACCACGCTTCGCTGACGGTCTCATCACGTTGGTATTTCTTATCGTCCTTTATGCGGTTCTTGGTATGGTGCTTTTCGTGGGGAGCACAGAAGCCGAGTCGTATTTCAAGTCGTTTGAAGACGCGTGTCTGAGTCTCATTATCCTGCTCACAACCGCAAATTTCCCGGATGTAATGATGCCTATCTACTCCCAAGCCCGCGTCTACAGTATATTCTTCATCAGCTTCTTGATGATCGGACAATTGCTCGTGATGAATCTTGTGTTTGCCTCAATTTACCAGCACTATCGGCAAGAAATCGCTGAGCGCGCAATGGATTATTCAACCAAGAGAAAATTCGCACTCCAAGCAGCTTTTCATCTTTTGCCAACCGAGCAAGTTATATTTCCCGAAGATGCAACGGAAGAGGACGCACAATTCAAAACAGTCAGTCGGAGGACTTACAATCGCCTCGTGAACACGCTCATGCGCCCAACTCTCTCGCTCTTTCATGACGACGAGGCTTCTCCATCGGAAGATTCACTCAGCAATCTTGAGTCGAGCAACGAGCCAATCACGTTTGAAGAGTTTGTGGTTCTCATTAAGGCGTTCATCGCGCGTGAGAAATCATCAGCTCAAATCGTGCGTGAGCCGCGTCAACCAAGCAACTACGCGATGATTCGTGGCGTCCAGTGTTTTGTAGAGCGTGGATGGTTTGATAATGCAGTGGACGTTATTATCCTGGGAAACCTTGTGGCAATTCTCATGGAAATCCAGTCCAAGATTCACGGTGAGGTGGCTGTGAGTCTTTCGTGGGAGCGGTGGATGCCAGTGTTTTCCATCGTTTATATCATTGAGATGCTACTCAAGATATGTGTTTTCCACTCGAGCGGCTACTTTAGCTCGGCCAAGAACATCTACGACTGCACAGTTACGCTCGTGATTTTTGTAGCAGAGGTGAGCGTTCACTCTCATAGTTTCGAAGTAGAGTGGCAGTGGATCCGTCTACTGTTGCTCTTTCGGTTTTTACGCTGCTTACGGTTGCTCGTAGCGCTTCAAGTTCTGAGTTCCATGTTTGCCATTGTTGTGAGGTTAATCCCCGCCTTCGTGACTCTTTATGGTACGTTGGAATTTTGCGGTGCGATTCTTGACTGCTCAGATACTCATATAAGTTATTATACCAGGTATGCTCGGGGTACTCATGTACGAGTACGCAGCAGCCGGAATGCAGCTCTTTGGAGGGAAACTAGTTGTTGGAGATCCTCGCTTGGCCGCCATCACGTATGGCCAAGCGAACTTTTACAGCAACAACTTCAACGACTTCGCCTCGTCATTGACTACTCTGTTTGAGCTACTGATCGTCAATAATGTGAGATCATGCACCTTTAGCTGCCGCAGCCCTATGCTAACATAGGAACTGCATTTTTGTGCTTGTAGTGGTTTGTCACGATGGAAGGCGCAGTAACGGTGACGACAAAGTGGAGTCGTATCTACTTCATCAGCTTTTACGTTGTTGGTGTTGTTATGGTGCTAAGTCTTGTGGTAGCATTCGTGGTGGAGGCCTATTTCGAAGATGCGGCCAAGCTGGATGCAGTATCCCGTTACACTGAGACCGAGGAACCTTGTGAGATTTCAATTATCCCAGATGCGACGATCTCGAACAGCCATGAACCCAGCGCTTCGAGTGAAAGAACTGAACGGCTACTCAGGATCCATCCCCCCACGCTGCGTATGCGACCACGAGCCGACAGTATCTACGTCGAAGAATTCCTATGAGCTCATGGCTCATTTTCAGCAACAAATCTGCACTTCAACTTACCGGTGCAAGTACCGCTCCATTTGTAGACGAAAATAGGCAGAAAGCGAAGTCTATTCTTGGCGCTGGCGGCAACTTATCTATAGACCTGCGACCCCAAAACGAGTGCAAGTCAACAGCCCCCACTGATCAAAGCAGAAGCCACGCCAGCTGACACTCATCCAACGAGACCAAACTAGTCGGCCAGCTGCACGACGACAATCATGCCGAGCCCGGCGATCCTGGAGAAGCAGAAGGTGGTGCCTATGATCTACCGGCGACACGGGGACACTGCACCCAAGAACCGAGGTCACGCTTTGGGAAACGCCAAGCCTGCGTCATTCTACATCCGAGAGTTGGAGCGCCAAGGCGACAGGGGGAGCACCACATTGCTGGACGCCTCTGTCCTCATGGCAACCCGGCCATTCAACCCGAAGTTCATTGCCAATGACAAGAAAGTGCTGCGCTTTGAAGCGTACTTCCTGGAAGCCGTGCACGAGAGTAACCTAGAGAACTACCGAGTGCGGTGCTGTGAGGTGCTGTACTACCTCGAGGATGATACGTTGCAGATCACGGAGCCGAAGGTCGAGAACAGCGGCATCCTGCAGGGCAACTTCGTCAAGCGACACCGCATTCCGATGCCGGAGAGCGATAATCGCGGCAACATGCAATTCTTCACGGTGCGTCATCTGAACGTGGGTGAAGAGCTGACCTTTTACGGCCGAACGTTCCACCTCATCTCGGCCGACGAGTTCACACGCAACTACCTCGTTTCTCAAGGAGTCTATGTTCAGCCAGACGAGGCCGTTCCTCGCGACCCGTACACGGTGCTACGTCAAGCACACATGGCTCGCGAGACTGGTCAGGACCCTGACGCGCACTATGGCAAGAAGAAGTACCCGATGAAGGACTTCATGGAGGCTACTCTGGGCAAGTTTGCTCGGCCCAGCGACCACCTGCGCCAATTTCTGGCACACGATCGCGAAGTGCTGCGCTTCTTCGCTATCTGGGACGACACAGAAAAGCTATATGGTATCCGCCATCGCTACACGCTGCACTTCTTCCTGGCAGACAACACCATTGAAATCCTTGAGTCGTACGAACGCAACTCGGGTTGCGATCCGTTCCCGAAACTGCTTAACCGAGCGAAGCTCTCCAAGGACCCGGAACGCCAAGCTTGTGCTGCTGTGTGCGAGGAAGGAGCTGATGGTGAAGATGTCACCCCGGTGGCTCTGCATAACTACTACTCGTGGGAGGATTTGGCTATTGGCGAATACCTGCAGATCTACAACCGGCGCATTCACTTGCTGGACGCCGATGCTTCCACGCGTTCGTGGTACGAGAGCCACAACGTGCCTCTTGCTCCCGCCATCAAGGTCAAGGAGGAAGTGCCACCTCCACCCGTTTTCACACCACCAGTGCATGACGGTTTGGGTTCCGAGGAGGATTCGCTGCAGTCATGCTACCACTTGCTGCCAAAAGCGCCGCTCAAGAGCATCGAATCGCTCGATACGACGGAGGTGCTGCGCTTCCGTGCGCGCTTCGAGACTGATGCGCCAGAGGATGTAGCACGTCGCTTTGTTATCTCAGTCATCGTATCCGATCAAAGTGTGTCCATTATCGAGTTCATCCAGCGCAACTCTGGTGTCGTGGGCGGCAAGTTCCTCGAGCGCACTCGTATCAAGCGTACTCGGCCAGACGGATCTGCGGTGATGACCGACGGTCGCACTGGGTGGCTCGATCTGGATGACTTTTATGTTGGAGCCCGAGTCCGCATGACAGGCCGCACGTTCGTGCTATTCGAGATGGACGAGTACAGCGCCAAGTATATGGAAGCCCGTCCAGCCAAGTTTGCACGGTCCGACAAGCTTGCAGTGCTCCGAAAAGTGCGTGGCCAAGTGGACAAGTCGGCACTGCTAACTCGCCTGAGCGAGCTTCAGAAGAAGCAGAGCCAAGTGGATGTGGAGGAGTTGACATCGTTCCTGAATGACCTCGTGGCAGG
The DNA here is from genome assembly GCA_001314425.1 of Phytophthora pluvialis. Lineage (NCBI taxonomy): Eukaryota > Oomycota > Peronosporomycetes > Peronosporales > Peronosporaceae > Phytophthora > Phytophthora pluvialis. The sequence continues at coordinate 38,922 of LGTU01000108.1, read as the reverse complement.
CTTCGCGCAGCACGACGCCTTCACCATCATCCGAAACTACGGCGAAAAGGCTACCATGAAGATAGACCTGGAGACGCTTCCACAGCTGCTGGCCCAATAATCGCAGCACGTCCACAAGTACTGTAGGCCCAGGACACACGAGGCCTACCGGTATCTCTTTTTCTTCGATACGATAACCCGATAATTTCCGTGCATGCATCCAAGCCTCGCTGTGGTCACCAGCGGAAACAGCGCTCCGTATACATTGAAATACAAGCCGAACGGAGCTTCGCAAACGGGGCTCTTTGCGCAAGTTTAACCCAGGAAACCTTTGCCGCCGCTCGGCTAAATGCTCACGCTATACTCTATAAAAGTCTTGGTTTTAACTCAAACTGCTTCGATGAGGGATTTCCCTCGTTTAGAATTAGACTTGACCCTACTATGTGTGCATTTGTATTCCCCTCAACCGAGCGAGATCTTGGCAACATCCTGCAAGCAGCTCCGTCACCATGGCCGCCGCCAAGAAGACCCCCGCCGCCAAGCCCCCCGCGCTCAAGAAGCAGGCCAGCATGGGCAACATCTCGGAGGAGATCGAGGACGACCTGAGCACGCTGCCCAACATGGAGCTGTCCCAGCTGCACTTCCTGCTGCAGCACCAGCGCTCGGCCGCGTCGACGCTGGCCCCCGAGGCCGCGGCCACAGCCAAGACGCAGGTGCTGGAGCTCATCCAGCAGAACGACATGGCGCCCTTCTACCGCCTCGTGTGCGGCGAGTTCAACTGGCCCGTGGACGCGGCGCTCGAGGCCCAGATGAGCAGCAAGAACGCGGCGGAGCTGGCGGCGCTGGACGAGCGACTGGCCGACGCCGAGCAGAACTTGGGCGACATTGAGGTGCTGGAGGCGCTGCTGACCAAGGGTCGGATGTACTCGCGCGTCGGGGACAAGGAGAAGGCGCTCGAGGCCTTTACAGTGGCCGGGGAGAAGCCCCAGTCCATCAACCAGAAGATCCTCGTGGCGCTCCACGTGATCCGCATCGGACTCTTCTTCTCCGACCTGGAGCTGGTCGAGAAGTACATTAAGAAGGCCACGGCGTACGTGGACGACCCGGTCGTTATTCTACCACAGGAGGGGAGGTGCTAATGCTTTTATTTTATTGGTTGCTGGTAGGTTGATTGACGAGGGCGGCGACTGGGACCGCCGCAACCGACTGAAAGTGTACGAAGGCTGCTACTTGCTGATGGCGCGCGACTTTAAGAAGTCGGCCACGCTCTTCCAGGAGTCGGTGGCCACGTTCACGGCCACGGAGTTGATGCCGTACAACACGATGGTGTTCTACTGCGTCATCACGTGCGTGCTCAGCAAGAGTCGCGTGGACCTGAAGAAGAAGATCGTGGACTCGCCCGAGATTCTGGCCGTCATCAACGAGATCCCGTGCCTCACGGACTTTCTGAACGGACTGTACGACTGCGACTACAAGAAATTCTTCACCGCTATGGTGGACATCCAGCCCTACATCCTGCGCGACAAGTACCTGTCGACCCACTCGCGCTACCTGTACCGCGAGCTACGTGTGCTTGCCTACGCGCAGTTCCTGGAGGCCTACCGCAGCGTCACCATCACCTCGATGGCTGCTGCATTCGGTGTGAGCATCGAGTTCCTGGACACGGAACTTGCTCGCTTCATCGCCGCTGGCCGACTGAACGCCAAGATCGACAAGGTTGCTGGTGTGATCGAGACGAACCGCCCGGACGCCAAGAACGCGCAGTACCAGGACGCTATCAAGAAGGGAGACTTGCTGCTGAACCGCATCCAGAAACTTGCGCGAGTTATCAACGTCTAGGTAGCTGGTCTCTGGGTCCCCGTTCTACTGCGTGGTCGATGCTAGATCAGTGAGATGCATTACCAGCGGCAGTGGACAGGGACTGGAGCAGCCCATTAACTACACATAACGTCTTAGCTGCAGGCTTTGCTTTCATCTTGATCTGCTTACTTTCACCGCGGTGAGTTACTACGCGGAATCTCCATGCAATCCATTGTTGGGCCTCCATATTGGAAGGAGTGGAAGCTTCGATACCGATCCATCAGGAATTCAACCTAGTTAAGGAACGCTTCAATTTCTTTGTTAGGTCAACGTCAAAACAGTGCGCAAGTATCGCTTGTGCAGAACAAAATCGATGCAGGAGGCAAGCTGGCAGCTACACCTACATCAACTACAATCTGCGGACATTGAGCACCACACCACAGCACGCAAATAGCCAGCCTACAGATCCAAAATCAGCCACAGTGAGCTCGTTCAAAAGTAGGTTTGAGTGGCATTTGCTCTTGCATTACTGGTGCCTGACGGCAAACTGAGCTGTGTCCGTAGCGGCGTGCTAAACGCCGACACCAAACCAATCAACACGACATCGACGCAGCCGATTAGGATTGAAAGCGCGTATGACAGTGGGCGTGGCGGTGATAGGGAGGCTGTGCCGCAGTCGCCTCGGTACGAGTTGAGCTGCTCTGCTCTGATCTGCAACCTCCAGGTTGACCACGGGAGCTGGAGAAGCCTTGCTCTAAATGGCGCGCGCCACGTAACCCGCAGCTTGTAGCTACTCTTCTAGCTAGGCGGCGAGTAGTACGCGTACACTCCGCCGAACTGTTCCCTGGGCGGACCGGTGGGCGCGCCCATCTCGGCGTCAATCAGGCTCCCGATGTGTTTCAACTGCTCTAAGCACTGGTACTTGAGATGATAGGCCTGGGCGAACTTGATCGTCACCTTGACCTTGTGGCCCTTGCTCAGGAAGCGCTTCAGCTGGTCCACCTTCATGTTCAAGTCGTTCGGCTGGGCAACAAACAAACAAAACAAACATCGCACCGTTACAACTGCAAACTCCTACAGTCATATAAAAAACGTTAAATAAAAACCAAACTCACGGCGATCTTGGCGCCAACCACGACCTCCTTGTCCTGCTTGGGCTTCTGCTGCTTGGTGGCCTTCTTGCTCGCCTTCTTGATCTCGTAGAGCCTCTTCTTGGCGTCGAAGAGTCTGCAGACCGCCGGCAGCCTGCCCGCGGGCGACACCTGCACCAGGTCCACGCCCTGGCTCTGCGCCTCCTGGATGGCCTGGCGAATGGGGACGTCCGTGCGCATGCTGCCGCCGTCCCCCGCGATGTTCACCACGCGCGCCTTGATGCCGTGGTTGGAGAGGCCCCACTTGTCGGGGGCGGACGCGAACCCGCGCAGCAGCAGCGAGGAGTGATGGTCGCCCAGCATCCGCCGCGGCCGGAGCGCGCAGCGAGTCACGGGACGCGCGAGCGAAGACAGCATCGGGGTCGTGCACTGGAGGTGAGACTTTAGAGACTAACACCAATGTACCGGTATCAAAACGTGCGGCCTATAAAGAAGTCACTGAAGTGAAGAGTGACTTTTTTGCTTTCAGCCAATCGTAGCAGACGATCGCTTTGGCGATGCACTTCGTGCCGGAGGACGCGGCGCGCTCGTCCTACCGCGGCTACGTGCGTGTGGGGGGCGACGAGTTCGCCGTGCGCGTGTCTAATGTGGTGCACGACGCGCGCACCGGTCGAGCCGTGCTGGTTGCAGCGCAATTGGACGTGGAGCGCGCGCTGGCGGCGCGATTGAAGCCGCACAGCGCCACGCTCAAGCTGAGACTAGCGCAGGCGTCGTCTCTCGCGGGCTTCGCGGCGGAATTGGAGGAGCTGGTAGCCATTTCCTGCAGACCGCAGACGGGCAATCAAGTTGCACTGCCTGGGGCGAAGTATTACGCGAGGTTGCTGGCGGAATTGAACGTCGTGGGCTGGAATCGGCTGCGGCAGTTGAGCGACGACTTGCGGTCGCTAGAGCTCGAGGCAAAGGACAGGGCGGGACGGACGCACGCAGTTAGGCTGCTGCTGCCATTGCAGTACGAGACGGCAGGGTTTGCAGCCAAGCCGGAGTGTCTGGTGGACGCCCCCGAGGCTTTGGAGCTGCAGTGGCCGCCTGACACCAACCAGACGGTGCTGGACGACATGTTGAAGCAGTTTGAGCGCTTCTTGGACAGGTTTCAGGGGTTTTGGGACGTGTTGGATGCGTTGGATGCAGCGACGTGTGTGCTGGAGCCGCATCACCCGACGAGAGCTACAGGACGGCGAAGGTTGGCGCTGGAACGGCATGCGTCCGTGCAGTTTGAAGTGGACCCGGCGAACCCGACGGCGGCGCTGAATGAACTGAGTTTTTTTGGCAACCAAGCAAGTGTCGGGGCACTGCGTGGACGTTGGGGTAACAATGCATTGAGTAAGTGGGATGAATCAAGATCGCTGCACAAAAACTTAGAGGAAGTGCTGGAAGTCACGCTGCCATCGCCAAAGACGACGAAACCTGAAGAGTTTGCGGTCGAGTGTGGGATTTGCTACTCGTACCGACTCGAAGAAGACGAGGAGAAGGATGGAACTGGTGGATCCATGCAGCGTAATGCAGCAGCTGAAGGCTCTCGCATTCCGGACCGACTGTGCGAGAATCCGAATTGCAATCGACCATTCCACGCCAGGTGCCTTTTTGACTGGCTTCGTGCGTTGCCCACGTCGCGGCAGTCCTTCCACACCGTTTTCGGCGAGTGCCCGTACTGCCGGGAAGCTATCAGCGCCAAGTTTCAGCCAGAGTTTTAGACGCAGGATGCAGGTGACAAGAAATTAGCGGTAACTTATGGGTCGTCCGGCTGGAACTGGGTTGGCTTAGCTCTCACAATCTATATGTGCATCTTCCAGTTGGCTGACATTGTTCATACTGCTTGCTCGGGAGCTGACGGGTTGCTACGAATGCTACCAGCTTACTCTGCAGCCGGAGCGGGTTCCGACTTTGGGGCTTCGGCAGGCTTGTTCTCACCCGCTGGCTCACTGGAGGCTGCTGCCGGAGCTGCTTGCTCACCACGCACGATGTTGATGGAGCCGTCGGCGTTCACACGAATACGCTTGGATGGCTTGCCAGTGTCGCGGTCGTCATCCTGCTTGTTGCGGTGACGACGGCCTCCCGACGGTTCGTCTCCACGACGATCTTCGCGGAACTCACCGTACGGGTGAGCTCGCGAGCCAACGCCACGCCGCCGCGACGACGAGCCATACTCCCGTTCATTGCGACGGCGGTTGTTACGTGAGTCATGGCGCTGGCTACCACGAGAATGATACATGCCCTTCTTAGGGAGCTTTTCAGGCGGGAAGTCATTGTCGGTGGCCTTGCGCAGCAGCACTCGCCATTTCTTGTCACGAGGCTGCGTCTGGCTGCCGATGGGGTTACCCAGATGCCACTGCGACCGGTTGAAGTCAGCATCAGGCACCTCTACTTCTTCTTTGACGTCTTCCATTGCTGCTGCCGAGTCGTTGTCCGCAGGCACCTCCGCATCCGCCATGTCAACATCTCCGCCGGTCGCGAGTGCATCTTCCGTCTTGGTCGTCTCCTTCTTCTGCGTCAGGGTCTGCGGCGGTACCTCTTTGGCCAGCGCAATGAGAGCTCTGGCAGCGGTGAAGTTGTCTTGGAACACTACAGTGCACGAGCTGTCGTTGAACCACTCCACGTACGCAGGACCGTAACCCACGAAGTAGTCCATCACGTCGCTGGTACGAACCTGTTGGAACTTGTCGTCCAGCGAGTACATGTGCAGCGCATCGTCGCGGGATACCTCCGGTTGCCTTTCCACCGCCGGGGCCTTGACATCACATCGCTCGCGACGAACCTTAGCAGTCGCCGGCTTGAGGCCCGTCGGGACCACCTGCGAATGATCCTCCTCTGCCGAGAGTCCAAACTTCTGTGCGCGGGCACGCAGCTTCTCCTGGTCGCGCTGCTTCTCCGCCCACTCCTCCTGCGTCACCCCCTGCTCCAGCGCTCTAGCCGTCTCAGCCGTGTACTCCACTGCAAACTCCGGGGTATCGAAGCGCTTCATGCGCTGTTCGCGCTTGCTCTTCTCCTCCTGACTCGTGATGTCAATACCCGTCGAGAACCCGGGCACAATGGCACCCGTCCGCTGGAGCTTCCTCACTTCCCTCGGGTCCAGAAACTTCTTGATGTCGGGCGGTGCGAACGGCGCTCCAAATCTCTCAGCACGGCGCTTGGACGCCGCGTACTCGGCCTCGTACTGCTGGCGCTGCTCCGGGGTCAGCAGGTCCTGTTTGCCCAGTGGATCAGCTCGTACCATTGGCCTCGGGGCAGCGAAGGCCGCCACATTGGCAGCTGCAAGGGCCTCCGTCTGCCCCTCGTAAACTCCATGAACCTGAATGCCGCGAAGCGACACTTGCGAGTCCCACGACGTAAAGGCCGCCTGCGTCACACGGACGAAGTCCGGGTCCTGACACGTGGAGAGGACGTCCTGGCCCACTTGAGCGCCCACGCCAAAGGACAGCGAGCCGTTCGTGACGTCCACTACGACCCAGTAGGCCACGAACTCCTGGGCCGAGCACGTGCGGCCCGTGAAGACCCGGGCCAGATCCACCTCCTTGGAGCGCCCCGAGGCCGATTTGCGCCACACCAGCTCCGTGTTTCCGCTCGTCCCGACCGCCACCTCGTACTCCCACTCCGGGTGCGGGTTCCTGCATCTATCGGCGCCCGCAGCGTCCTCGGGGCCGTCGCTGGAGGCCTCGACAGAGGGGGCGAAGCCTACGCGCAGATCCTCACGCGCCGACGCCTCGAACTGCACGACCAGCGCGCACAGAGAGGCGGGAGGGGGCTCGTTAGAAGCGTCTCCCATCGGAGTGTCGGATGGGGGTGCTGCGGGAGACCGCCAGTGGCGGTAGCGGCCGTACAGCGCGCCGAGTTGCAGCTCCGAAGGTGGGGACGCGTCTTCCGCGTTCATGGCTGAAGCGGTTGTTGCTACATAAGTACACAGTTTCCCCCATTTTAGAGTGGTCCACATATCGTCTTCTTTATCAAGTACACTATTTAACCCATCCTCAAAACGGGTTTAATACACATCCATTGAAATAAACCGATAGCAAAACGTCCTCCTGTCACGGTCTCCACACACTTTCAGTTTTGATCAACCGCAACAATGGCCGACGCCAAGCTCCAGGATGCCGTGACCAAGATGGTGGACCGCCTGGACCGCACGCTCCTGCGTGGCCTGCAGCGCGACGGCTACCTGTGCGCCGCCCAGGTGTTCGAGAACAGGAGCTGGTCGTCCGAGCAGCTGGCGGCGGCCGTGGAGCGCTGCCAGATGCCGACGCAGCAGCTCAACCAGTTCATGCAGCAGGAGATGCAGAACTTCCAGAGCCGCATCCAGCGCTGCGTGCAGGACTGCCAGGACAAGGCGCAGGACGCGCTGCCCGCCGGCGGGAGCCCCAGCGAGACGCAGATCGCGCGCGCGCAGAAGGACATGGACAAGTGCGTGGGCCGCTGCGTCGACTCGCACGTGAGTCTGCTGCCCAACGTGAGCTCGCGCATCGAGCAGGCCGTGGCCCAGGTCAAGCAGCAGCAGCAGCAGTAAGCAGCAACCACAACAATAGAGAGAGGAGTGCTCTTGGGCTGCTCTTATACTGGCGCGGAGACAGGTGGTCTCCGCTTTCCTAACGACGTACCAACCTACTATCCTACTTGTGTGCTTCTTCATTCAGGTCGTGATGTGGCTGGACTGGGAAGTCGGGTACTATTGTTTACAGGTTGTGGTGCTGTGCTGGGGCTTATTAGAGCACGGTGAGCTCTCGTTCCCGCTCGTCCAGATGGACCTCGTCGACCTTGACGACCGTGTGGCTGCTTTCTATGGATGCGGACTCCCGCGTGCTGGTGGAGCTGATCTCGTCCGCGCTCTCGCCGTTTGCCGTGGCGTTCTTCTTCTTCTTCTTGGCCTCCAGCTTGGCGCGCTGCTCCTTGCGACGACGCAGCATCCACTCGTACGTGCCGTAGCCCAGCACCATGAGCCACAGGTGGAAGCCCAGCAGCACGAAGTACATGAACATGCACGGGACGGAGATCACCAAGCACGCGATCAAGCAGCCTTCCACCACGTAGCCAGAGGAGCCTGCGTCGTCCAGCGGGTGGTAGTGCAGCCACAGCAGGCACAGCGCCGCGTACACGACCTGCAGCACGAACTGCAGCGTGCCCGTGCACGCCACCGTGAAGAACTGGGCGTAGTTGTTCTGGCCGATGCACGTCTGCAGCCACGTGCAGTGGTGGTCGAGTCCGGGCACGGCCTTCCGACAGAGTGCGCAGTACCGAGCCTTCTCCCACCTCGGTCCGCTGAGCCTCACGCCGCACCAGCCATTGGGCAACGAGTCTTCCACCGGAGCCCCGGGGTCGACGGTCTCGCAGGACCTCCAGGACATCACGAGGATCATCGAGTTGACCACGTGCACGCCAACAGCCACAAGCGTCTGCAGCACTCAATGGCACAAAGGTGTTAGTCAGTTCCATTGGCACTTCTGCTGTTCTACCTGCTCTGCCGTCGCCCTACCATTGTGGTGACTGTAGTGCTGGTGTGTTCTTCCTCCACGCCGCCCTGACCCGTGCACAGGTAGACGCCCGCCGCCCCGATGAAGAAGCACGCGGCCGAGAGCGAGTGGCCCAGCCAGGAGATCACCTGGTCGCGCGAGAACGGTCGCTCGAAGCCGTTGTGGCGCTGATGGCCGAGCACAGAGCTCGACACGTCGCTGGCGTCGGTGCGCGGTGATTGAGCCATTGCACACGAGTCCGAGGGCGCAGGAATTCGGCTCTGCGACGGAGTCCCGGCCATCATCGTGGTCTTCTTGACCAGCAGAGCTAGCCTATTTGCGGCGAGCGGATAAAGATAAAAATCCAGGAAAGGACTTGACTTGAGTATGTGCGTGGTGTACCCATGTTGGCCCGATCTGATTTTTTGGGTATTGAAAATGGCTACACATGTAGATAGAGCACAGATAGGAAGAAGAAGAAGAGCCATGGGACTAACTTGCTCATTTTCCAGTCACACGATGGGGAGCAGAATTCCAGTCGTAGATCATGTGGCAGATGCAGCTGTTGCTATGGGGCCGAAGAAGGTGGCGAGCAGTGGACGTTCCTGTCGACAATCTTCGAGACGAATGGGGACAGATCTTAACCCTGCAGCTTGTCGAGTTTGGTGCCAGTCATTTCCTTTGCCTTGATTGGGATTGCGGAGGACTGCACTTGACCCTTGGTCGACAGTCGTGGGAGCACGTGCCTGCTCTCCACGTTGACATATCTCGATGCCGCTTGTTACTTTCTCTTCGCCGCCTTTATCGCTGTCACCTGGCCCATTTCGCATCTACGATAACCAGCACAAGAGTTATCTCAATGGTGGTGTACAACGACCTAAGATTTCATCCGGAATAGCTGTAGGAAGACCCAACACCAACTCTAGCCGTTCAACGGGCCGATGGCATCGAGCAGGGTCGTCATCGCGACGCGAAAATGATCAGCAGTCTCGGAAACAGATCGGCATCGTCTTCAGCCAGTGAGACGGGGTACAGTAGCGCGGGCGAGGCTCCATTGACAAAATCGAAAGTGCGTACATGTAGTAGAAGAGACCCTCGATCTCCGTCTGGATATCGCCAACGAGCTCATGGGGAGTAGATAACGGGGTGTTGTAGTGCATCGCATCTATAAATCGATAAGAGAGCGCGCGTGTATGTACACCCGGACGATTGAGCCGACACAATCGTCGTCGTCGCTTTCGTCTTCCCGTTTGTTGCGCTTGCCTTATCCTTTTTTGTTGTTGTATGGGCCAGCTTGTAATATGAGGCCACACCGAAGCGTAAGACGCTCAATAAATTGTACTGAAGTAGCAACCAGTCATTTTATGCCAGTAAAGTGCTTCTTTGCTCGTCACCACTAGCCTTCAGACTCTGAATCAGAGAGCGTTGACATGCACTGGGCATTGAAAACGACGAAGATTACATGTACATGTATTTCTTGAATTGGAATAGTATTTCGTCCAAAAGACTCATCACAGATGCTACAGAAGTGTACAGCGATAACAGCTCGGCTCGATAGCGTGCTGGGATATCTGCTGTGGCTTTGCCAAACGCCCGCCTCGGCCTTTTACTGCGGCGTGCCGTTCCCAAAAAGATGACAGATACTGTATGGTTCGAGTTGTGTTAGAACTCGACGTACATTTCATTCATCAGTATGAACGTATCTCGATCGACCAGACTTCCTTCGCATATGCAGACACGCACCTGACTTTGAGGGAATACCCCTTCAGCACGTTATCAAGCGACAAACTGAAGCTCCAATGCTGGCGAGCAAGGATAATATTGTAAGGAAGAATGAAGATGACAAGAAGCAAACGCAAGGACAATGCACGTTACCGGGTTCGGAGTGAAACCCAGCTGGGAAAGCGGGAACCCGACAACTTCGGGGCCCCATCGCTTGCTGGTCTCTTGGTACAGGCGTTATTTGCTCGCACTCACTACAGACAATCCCGTTTGACCTCTCAGTTCCGAATTCGCTTCATACTTAACACGACGAGGTTTATTGCAGGTCCCCCTGTACACCCGATCATGCGTTTGCATCAAGTTTTTCTCGCGGTTGTCATCACACTTCTCGTCTGTAGCGTCTTGACGGCGGCCAAGGATACGCAGTTGGGTCCGCCTGACACTCCACTGGTTCACTCAAACGCCAACGCTGGACGATCACTGAGAGTGAAAAAATCGGTCGATGCTGGCGACAATGACATCGAAGAGCGAGGTTTCGTCTCCAACGTTATCAATAAATTCAAAGTGAGACGTTCGATCGAGGCCGGAAAGTCGGACGAGAAGCTGGGGTTGAAAGGGCTCAAAGGTAAGGACCTGACATCCCACAAGAACTACCCACACTACCTGAAATTTGGTGCCACGACTAAGAAGAACGCCTTAAACGGGTGGCTGGAGGGAGGCGTGACCACCTATAGCGCGTGGACGAGTCTGAAATTGGAGGATGTTCCTGTGAAGCAGCTTAAATAATCCTCTGTAATCCAGACCTACGTCGAGTACGTGAAGCAGTTCGATGACAACGCCATCAGAATGTGGAAGGTTTACGAACTCCCCCAAATGGTTGGCGCGTCCAAGACCGAGATGTTGGTGAAGTCGCGGATTTGGGCCGAAATGAAACGAAGCGATGAGTATGTCAAGATGGCGCTAGGTCTGGAGGGGTGTCAGGAAAGGCACTCAAGGACCACACGAACTACCAGTGTACTACAATGCCGTGCTGCGCACAGAGCAGCTCTGGATTTTATATATAGGGTTTCATTTTTGTGCATACGTTTATAGCCGTGTTTAGTTCTTCTCCTGTGTAGAGTTGCGGAAATGGATCGTATTCATAAATGGACGTGAAAATTTTATTTGTTGTTTAATTATTCTCTATGTTTTCTAAACGAGCTGTTTCTGCTAACGCGTCAGCTTGGGGCTTGAAGAAGTTCAGATATTGTAGTGTTAACGGCTGCATTAAGAAAAGCTGATTCATCGACTTGATTCGATTGAACGCAACGTAGAAAGAAGATTTTTGCGGCGTTCGCCTCGTTTGGTGGCGCAGCGGGGCAAGTATCATCCGTTCTACGGTAAGGCCTTGACACTTTTCACTGGTAAGAGCGAACGCTCGAACAAGTGGTGCTTGGGTGATCTTGACGGCAAACGTTCGTTGCACAATATTGGTTTGCACGCTACGTTCTTCTCGAGGGCGTACAGGAAGAATTCCATTGGGTAACTGGGCTATGAAGCTTTGACTTTCACGATCACGTAATTGCACGTAAACAACGTGGAGATTAGAGTGTATCTGGTAGGTGATTTCGTTGTCTTGAACATCTCGTTTGTTATCGTTTGGAGCAGTTTGGATTTTAACGACATGTCCAATGGAGCCATTCGCTAGTTTCAGTGCTGTGAATACATTATTTGAGCATTGTACCGTCCTTCCGATTGCTATCTTCAATTGCACAGGCATGCTGCCAGTTTTGTCGTCTCGGATATTGCTCAAACTTCGTCGTTGGCTCGCAGAAAGAGGGCTACGCGAGCGAGTTATCGTTGATAGAAACACGTGTAATGTAAGGTTGTGTTTCTTGCAGAAAACTTTTGCATCAAGACTATCTGATGGAGGCGACAAGGCCCACGGTCATTGATATGGCGGCACTCACAAAAAAAAAAAATATGTTTAGCTAGCTAGTAGGCGTAATCAATAGCTCATTACCTTCCGTGGCTGTTGCGCATAGTTATCCTGAGAGCAAAAATAACCAAATCCAATGAGTACGTTGTCACTCTCGTAACGCAGCAGCGGCAGCGACCAGCTTCGATGGCAAGGCTGTTTACCTGAAAACTGCAGCACTCGCTTTGCATGGTTTTTGTCTTGCGTGTTGTTCTCGTGCTAGCGAGCACCTATGTCCACAAAATAAACTGACAATTTTTTTTTCAACTGTAGTAAGCGCTGCACTGGCGGATGAAGCTAGTCGTAATGTTTCGTAGCATTTGCGTTTCGACTAGTAAGGAAGGACGAAGGGAGCGGAACGAGCCACTCGACACAGGTTAAATGTTCGCAGTGAAACAAAGCTACACAACCTAAGCACGTCTTTATAGAACAAAAGGTGACCGTGCGGCTGAATTGGAAAGCAGAATAGCGCTGTCATTCATTCGCCGTCTACAGTAACTTGATCTGTTAAATGCAAGCCCGCTAAATTGTAGCTACAGTCACATAACATATTATGTTCACAACCCCCTTGCGAGCGTTGTCAACAAATCCTTGGACCGATACTAACGTTAGTTGGAATTTATCTTCACTTTGGAATCCAGTCAAACTTAAACGTAAAGTCGATGCCTAGATAACCCCACAACCCGTTAGAATCCAACAACTTTAAGATAATACATCGAAGTACTTATCGAAGTGAACTACTCGAAATGCCATCGTCATGAGGACCCAAGTCAGTAGTTTGGCTCGAATAAGCTCCTGCTGAGTCTCCAATACGAATGCCACATGATACAATCCGTTTACGCTCAGGTTGCGCAGTACGAAAGCCACGACCTCAACGAGTGAAAAAATGAAAATTGGAATCACCATGCCACCAATGTTGTCTTCCGTGACACCGGTCAGCTCCGAGTGATACTTCGCGCTGGGAGGGCGTACCACAACCAGTAAAAAGATACCATAAAACAAAGGCACTAGTGCGTCGAGCGAGGCATTGAGCAAGAGACACTCCGTCGTAAACAGTACTTCAAGGGTTTCTTCAAGAAGATCCGAGTGTTTCTTGGCGTTCCGTTTGCCATGGTGTAGACCGCTTAGAACATTGGTCCATTTAGTGCCAACAATCGTTCTGGAGGGGGTTCTTCCGGTCGGACTTCGACGATCGGCCCATGTAGAAGCCTTCTGAGTTTCATGCAGCGTAGGCTTTGGGATAGGGCGATCTGGTGAGGTAAGCCGTCTCAGACTACTGTGACAGCGAACTGCCTCCAGTTGTTCAAGGATGGTATGCCCCTCGGATGACAAAGAGTGGGGAATACAGGAGCGAATTCGTATACGGCGACGATTGTGTCTTCTAAATGTTTCTACAGCTCGACACAATTCGGAAGCAGCATCCACTAAACCGCTTCCGTGGCTTGAAGTCTCCAACCTTGACAGGATGCTCGTCGTTCGTTGGTTTAATTGATACAAAACAATTGCTGACTGAACGATATCGATCACTACCACAATGACCACACTGGATCTTGACGTCGCGCTCTCCACATTCGTTGTTAAGTACAGAGCGTTGTAGAAATCGACCGTGAAGGTAACAGCTTCCGGCATCATATCTTCCATGTGCGTTACGCAACGGAACAAGATATTCTTCAATACGAGTTTGAGGATCGGAAGCAGTAGCATCACCGGAAGCTGGTAGATTGTGTGGCGGACGTACTGAAATAGTGTTCGATAGACTGGATATGCAGCGGCCATAAGCTGCAGTGCAGCAGTAAATTTGATATATCTTCCGATCTCTCAGTATCCCGCGAATGACTTTACTTGGGATAATCGCCCAGAAAAGTGATAGCAGAATTGGGTAGAACGACGGCGCCATAGTGAGAATCGAAAATGGGGGAGAATGTCGTTCACTGGTGTCTTTGATGAAACCGGATAAGGCACAATCATGGTCGACACTGCGATTTTTAACACTGCCGAAGGTTGGTCGTGAGAGGAGCTTGCTGAAGCTGGTGCCAGCAATCCCAAAGCTGCGATGGGATTTTGCGTAAATAAATGTTTCTTTGTTGCCATGTTTGCCACCCGTCTTCTCTTTCAGAGCCACATGTGGGGTAATAGTAGAAAGCACTGTAACGTGTTCAGCTAACTCCGCACACCGAGTTTGATCGTCCAGCGCTGATTAGCAGTCCAAAGTCCTGTTGGCCGTCGGTCGACAAGCGATGTCTCCCGCGCCGGCGTGTGCCCGTCTGGCAGCACGACCTACTTTATTTGCGTTTCGTTCGTACACTTTCTCGTCCTACTTCGTTCCTACGTCCTGCCCTCGTCCCAATCGAGTCCTTGGAAGTATTCTGCCGGCGCTCACTTGGCCACAAGGGTTTACGCCTCGGGCGCCCTCCCCGTACGTGCAGCTTTCAGCAAACTCGAGTAGCTCAGCTACTCTGCGCATCTAACTCCGCCCGTCCTCTCTCCGTAATCGCAGTACGTCGTCTACTCCGTAGTCGTCCGTCAGTGCGTTCGTTCGTTGGTGGCTCCCTCGTGCACTCGGTGCGCGCGGTTCCTCGTTTGTTGTTCGTTGGTGGCTCCCCGTGCACTCGGTGCTCGTGGTGCCTCGTTCGTTCGTGGTCTGTGTCTTCGGACGCAGATCGGCAAGTGAGAACAGCTCCGTGCTGGCCGCCTCACCGCTCAGTCGTTCATCAGGCTTCGGTAGCACTTCTGAGGCACGCCCGCCGCACATTCGCGGTCAAAGCGACTCTTCGTCAGGATCTTGCCTGTCTGGCGCCACGATCTTCGTCGTCGCGGCTGTTCATATCTGCTCCCAGTCGTCGCTGTGCCGGTTCGTCTGGGGCGCTGCTGTCCGTCCGTCCATCGTGGCTGCGGGTTGGCCTGTTGCTCGGTCAGCCCTGTTACAGCACTACTTCGAAGTACATTTTAGGAGACCTCCCAGCTCGACATGGAGGCATTCCTCCGTTGTGCCGACGAAGAGAAAGACACCTAAAGAACCACGGTGGTGATGGCAGGACCCCAAACTATTCACGCGCTGGATATAACGATGTGCTACTTGCTTGGATTTCCAAAGTATGCGAACTTTAAAGTAAAGTCGACACTAGACTGAATTGATTCAGTGCAAATAGCTCGGATGGGTGACAATGACGCTGGCGTTTCCTGCTGTGTAGTTTGGGTTCGTATCAGTGTTAGTGTATTGCTCTTGATAGCTTGCTCCCTCATCTAACACGTTTTGATTCGTTGTGCAGGCATTCTTCGAGCAGTATTGGGTACGTGGCTGTGAACGCGGATACGTGAACACGAGTACGTGTATTCCCACCGTAAGTCGCAGACGACCTAGTTACTGTAGGGGGTCTCAGTTCTACGTTTTGTTCAGTGCTTTTTTTTTCTCTTGCTCTCATTTCTTTCATAGGGAAATCAGGACTCACGATGGAGTCAGGCTTGAACTCAGTCTGTAACAGCGTTGGGAGTAGCATTTTTTCGGTTTAACACTCTGCAGCAAGCAAACATTTCCGTCTCCAGCGCTTTCGGTAGTACGAGTTAATTCGGCGTCCCTTGTCACGCAAGTCCATCCACTCTGCGCGCTCTGCTTCTGTTCGACCCGGCAACAAATCGTTCTTCATGTCGTGGTCCGTGTCAACATTGTGCAGTAAGGCGTACTTCGCGATGCGCTCGTAACGGAGGCGCAGATACCCACGCACTACCGACATTTTTCGAGTAGGGTTGTTGCTGTACACGATTCTCTCGCCAAACTTGATCTTGCGCTTGAGTGACCGGCCCACGCCGTCCTGCTCAAAGCCACCTGCTGGTATCCCAGTCATGTCTGCTAATGTGTTGAGCATATCGTACTGCTCCGTGGCGTCGTCAATGATAAGACCAGCAGCGTCGCCAAGTCGTCCTTCAGCGATGATGGCCCCTGCCACACGCGTCGCAGATACATCTCGATCCTCGGGAACGTCGTTGCCGAATTCTGGTCCCTGACCGTGATCTCCTGCGATGACGATGATGGTGTCGTTCAGGATGCCAGCTTCCTCCATGCGGTCCAGGAACTTGCCCATTTCCATGTCGGAAAAGTACCGCATCTCAAGGTAGTTCTTGATATTGTCAGCGTACTCTTCGCTGTCGTAAAGCACCGAAAAATCGGGTTTCTCTGCTTCGTCGTACCATTTTGGACGCTGCTTGAAGTCAACGTGACTCGAGATCGTGTAGTGGTTGAGGAAGAGCGGCTTCTTCGCTTCTCCTTTCGCCACGCGCTCCTTCTGTTCCCGTGTCTTGTTCACCATCAAATCACCGAGCAGTTGGAAGCTCAAGTCGTCGTGCACCCCCCAGTTAAGCCCACGATGCTCTGGGCCATCCCAGTCGCTCTCGTTAATACCGAGATTGCTTTCAGCGAGCTTCTTCATCTCGTTGCGACTCCACACTGTGTCGAAGCCATGAGTAGGGAGGAACAGATCCCACCCGTCATAGCTTGTCAAGCAACCAGTGGTGAAGAACGTTTCATAGTTTTTCGCCTTGAAGAGCTGCGGCAGGCCAGCTAACCTCGTTTTCAGCTGCCCTTTAGTGGTGCCAGACTTGATCGCGCTGTCGAACGGGATCTGGCCAAACAGAAGACTCTCTAGCGATCGACTGGTTCGCCAACTGGACCAGAAATTGCGCAGTGCGATGCCACGCTTGGCCCACTTGTCAAAGCTCGGAGTGATCGTGATGTTGCTGCCCTTGAACAAGTTGGACGGGTCCTCTTCTCCGACTAAATAATGCGAATCATGGTGCCGGAACGCCTCCACCACGAGTACGAGAACGTTTGGCGGATCTTTGTCGTCCACATCAACGTCGAAGGCGAGGACTCCTCGGAAACCCTTGGTACGTCGGTATAAAGTGTCATTTCCAAGCATCGAATGCACTTCGCTCTTGTCAATAAAAGATTCAAACCAGGCGTTCCCAGCGGTGTTTTCATCCGCGGTCGGCTGCAGTGCATGGTTCAGCAACTCGTTCAGAGTCGTGTTCAACGCCGAGTACGCGACAAGAGGCGAGCTTGCGCAGCTCAGTTCGACCACGAGCACAGGAATCACCACCAGACCGAACAGTACGACAATGCAAGGCTTGCCGTACTTGCAGCAGGTGTACATTCTTCCGCCGTTCCTGAAGGAAAGCCCCTCAGAGGTATGGTTGTCGCCATACTTCATAGGCTTCATCGCCTCAGTCTCTAAATCCCGAACGTCGTCTTGGATCGCCACCGCCACGTACTTGGAACCGTTGTCAGTGCGTGTAGCTCCATTCTCGTCTTTGGCCATTGAACGTCTTGACAACATTTCCATTGGTTCCGGCTCAGCGTCGTCAGATTCTTGACGAGTCATCGGACTCAAAGCGCTGTAAGTGGGTGGCAGCGAGGAGTCCGAGCACAACATTTGCGTTGGGTTCCAGCTTGAGAGATCTGCCCACGGCTTCCGAGTCCGCACTACCGCGAAGAATGTGGCCACCGCCACGAGTGCCGTCACGTTCCAGCAGGCTTCAGTCACTTGGGAGTTGGACACCGCCATAGCGTCGGCGTGGTCCTTCTCCTCGATCGCCATCGCCACCAGATCGAACGTGAAGCGCATCTCGCGCAGACGCACGATCACCACGTCGGCCACGAACGGCGCCATCATTGCCACAAACAGTATCCAGGACGCCAGGAATGTCAACACATTGGTACTGAGTCGAGCAGCGACTGCGCTGCTGCGGAACGCGAAGCACCGGCGAGCACGCGGCTTCACGAACGTGTCAAAGAGCCACAAAGTGCACGCGAAGTAGGTCGCGCACACGAAATCTTGCAAGAACCCGAGTGCCAATGCTGCCAGCACCACGAGGGTGGAACCCTCCTTTGCACTTCCGTACATGTTGATGAAGGACCCGAGCGCAGTGCAGCGGTAGACGGAAAACGTGAGCAGTACGAGAGCGTACACGAACGCCCATCCAGTGGACGGCCCGCGCGCTAGAGGAAGCGCTGGCTTGGGGGCTTTCGACTTGGTCCGCGGAGCGTCATCGCGCATTGCGCAGGTGAATTGAGAAGTGAGTGAGAGGGCGCCCAGCGCTTGCGGTACGTGGCGTCCTCTGGCTGCCAGACGGAGCGAGCTGACCACGGCCTGTCGTGCTGTACCAGCTGTGTACAACCCTACGATGTTATCGGTGAAAGGATCATTGGCGCGATGTGGCACGTTGACTGTGAGTGCCATCCATGGGCATGGCGGGACGCTGGAGCTTGGAATGCGTCCCTGGATATTGAGTGCCATCATGGCAGCCATGGTAGGTACATTACCATCGAGGAATCATGTACCGAGCATGCTTGCTTGTTTGTTTCTAGTCTGAAGGTGTGTGATTCTGCGACGTACGAACAGCACAAAATCAGTGTGCCAAAGTATCCATTCCTTGTGTAGGAAGCAGCAAATACGAGTGGGTAGGAGAGACTTTCGATCACGTCGCGCGGACGAAGTCTTCCAGGAATCCGAGAGGAAATATTCTGAGCACGACACCATAAACAATCAATGCCAAAAAGGTTTGAACGCTCTGAGTGAAGACAATCAGCTCGAACGCCCAAGAGTCACGTCGTAGTCTTTGTGCGCTACCGACTGGAGAGCAGAGGACGTCTCCCGGTTCTTCAGCGGGGCGTCTTCAACGGCATCTTCGAGAACTGGCGGTGGAGGTTCAGCATCAACCACCTCACACTACCACCAAAACAGCACTCTGAACAAGAATTTGCAGCTCCCGTAGTATCCATTTCAACTCGTTTCATCCCTCTTCTGGTCCAGCAGCAAGCTGTCCATGATGCTGGCGGACACGTAGTCGGCGCCTCCCTCCTGGCTCTCGACTCGGGGCACAAACTTGCCCTGCTCGGCCAGCTTCAGCTCGGCAATGGCCAGCGTCGCCTCGGCGCCGCGTCGCACTCCGTCCTGCGTCTCGTATGCGGCGGTGGACGCCAGGGAGACGCTCGAGCGTCCTCCTGCTGGCGTGGTGGACGCTTGTGCCGCTGGTACAGCCCGCGGTACATCTCCAGCCACCGAGTGGTTCACTGTACCGCTTGGAGCGGCGGAGGAGCTCGTGGGCTGCAGCGGGCGGCGCATGCTGCCGACGCTCGTGAGCTCGGAGCGGATCTCGTTGAGCTCCTCGATGCCCCGCTGGAAGTCGCGCTGCAGCTTGACCAGGTCATTGTCCTTGGTGGCGTCGAAGAACTCCTTCTTGGCGCGGATGATGGCGCCCACGCTGCGCCCGCTGTAGACCCCCACGAAGCGCCCGATCTTGGGCAGCTCCCGCCGGCCCAGCAGGAAGCTCGCCGCCGTCACCGCCACGAAGACGGAGCCCCAGTGCACCATGCTGGCGGAATATCGGAGACTGGCACACAACTGTACCAACACCCTGGTACACTTAACCACACACACCAGAATAACACAAGAAGCGTGGGGTTTATGATACTGAACGATCTTCCGGTCACACGAGTTCTGCCATACACTATTGTCCCTCATCACCTTAGTTTGGGCCTTTACGCTGAGCTGGGACTAAATTGCTGATAACTGGAAGCCGTTGCGTTCTGACTTGTTGAAGTTGCCTTCCGACTCGATTGTGGAATGGCTACATCGTGACGACACCAGCAAAATAAAAGAACCCCTGGCTCAGGTTGTTGGTGGCGTAGTCGATGGCTGGAAGGAGGAGGAGGAGCCTTCGTGCCGCAGCTATCCATCCGCGCGGTTCCTTTCCCCCGACTTGTCTTGCTGTTCGAGCGGACACTTGACGACGGTCGTCACTCTTCAATTTGCTGCTTCGGACACTTTGATCGACCACGATCCTGCTCGAGACGCACGCGCAAGCTCCCGCACGGCTCGGGATGGTGTCGTCTACGTCTGCTGCGTTGAGAGTCGAAGCCTCAGTAAGGGAGGACAAGTTCTCGGCCTTGGACTCAAGAGACGGCCTCAAGTCTCGACGCTGGCTTACGCCTCGCGAGCTGCTGCAGCGTATGCAGTACTCCGCCTTCTGGTCGCATCGGTGGCTCGGCTGGGCCTTCGTCTACGTCGTGGTGCTGCTCTTCTTCTTCGTCGACCGTTGCGTCGGTTTGTCGGCGCTCATCTCGATGTACGGCACCAACAAGGACCGAACCGCGGGCGTGGAGCTTGGGTCGCTGGGTCTCGGCGTGCTGGAAGACTCGATCTGCGCCACGTACCTCGTGGCTGTGCTGTGGTTCATCGACTTCGTCTTGGGCTGGACGCTTGGAGCGTCGTCGGACAGTATGACGGTCCAGACCTTCATCAAGTGGAAGCGACAATGGCTACTTCGTCGTGGAGTGACGTTCGTGACGTCGTGGCTGCTCTTCGTGGCCATGGCAGTCCCGTTTGTAGCGGATATGATGTTTGTGCGACTGCGCAGCATGCGCTTCACCTTCGAGATCGTGTCGATGGCCGTCGCGGAGAGCGACATGGTGAGCAGTGTAGCCATCTCCGACGCGGAGTACAGCGAGGCGTACGTCACGAGCACTGTTCTCGTTCTTGTTGCCACGTTCTTCGCTGCAGTCCGCACGTGGACGCCGTGGGCTGATCTCACACGCTGGAGCCCGACACTCGCGCTGCTGGGTCTCATGAGGAAGATCCGCTTCCGATCCAAGAAGGACGATGACGAGCTCTGGACTCCGAAAGAGGAGGAGGTGGAGCATGACGACGCGTCCTCGTCCTCCTCCAGCGACAGCTACGACGACGTCAATGACGGGTTGCTGGAGAATGGCAAGCCCGTCGTCTACGTGCAGACGGTCACACCCAAGCGCAGCTACAGCGTCATCAGAGAAGCTTCCGAGGAGGATTTGAGCTGTTCGTCGTCAGCGAGCGACGGCTGCAAACGCAGAACGCTGTGTCAACGAGTGGTGCTCTGGATTCAAAGAGTGGACTGGCTGCGACTATGTGTCGAGCTGCTGGTCGCTCTCGTGGCTCTCGTGTTCCTCCCCGTGGTCATCTTGGCCATCAGTCAAGCGTCATCACCGCTCATCGCCAACGTGGCGATGGACTCGACCATCAACGAGCTGTTCGTGCGCGCGCTGCAAGTGACGGAGATCGGCTTCGTGCCCTTGGTCGCCGATGGGACCATCGAGAGAGCGTCCGCGTACATCCACCCTACCGAGAACTACTCGTTACCTGCTGGTGATTCACTCTACCGTCTAACCACGGGGTTCAACGGAGCTCTGGCGTTCAATGTGAGCGTGAACGACTCGAATCCGCCCAATGTCGTCGTCATCGCGGTCGAGTCCTTCCGCTTCCACGACTCGCACTACTTGGTAGGAGAACAAGACCCGTCCGACCTCTTCAAGGGCTGGAACGGCACGGTTGTTCCCAACTTTGACAAGTGGGCGAAGCGTGGTGTAGCATTCCCCAACCTCTGGTCCAGTTGGAAGACTAGTCGATCCCTGGCGAGCTTGATGTTCGCTCAGATCCCGTACGACTCGACGCAGAAGACCGACACGACTGGGGGCAGGACGGACGTCGAGCTCGCTGGGATGCCGCAGCTCTTCAAGAAGAAAGGGTACGAGACATTCTTCACGACTGGGACGTTCACCTCCTACGACGACTGGAACGCGTTCATCCCAGCGCACGGCTTCGGTACTCTCTGGGACGAAGACGAGATGATGGCCTACGGTGAGAGCGACATGGGCATCTCGCCCGAGGATTGGAACGGAGAAGCGCGTCGGAGGTTTAACTGGGGGGTGCACGACGACGTGAGCTTCGAGATCTTGGGCAACTTGCTCGTCAACAAAACCAAGGAGCAAGCGGACCGAGTGGCAGCGGGTGAGACCAAGCAGCCTCTCTTCTTGACACACTACACCATCTCGAGCCACGTCGCCTACAATTCACGCCCAACATGGTACGCCAAGGCAGACAAACCAGACTTCTCGGCTCTCTACGACGGTCAAGACGAAGCCAGCAACATCAAAAAATACTTGGAAATGCGGTACTTCACGGACTTGCAGCTCGGCAAGTTCATGGATCGCATGGAGGCTGTGGGGGTTCTCAATGATACCATTGTTCTCATTGTCGGAGATCACGGCCAAGCCCCTGAATTCGGCAATGACACACCCGAGAAGAGAGACGTCTCCTGTACGCACGTCGCGGGAGCTCTCATCGCCGAGGGGCGACTGGGTGACTACGTTGGGCTCCGGATCGAGGACGCTGCCGAGCAGTACGACATGCTCAACACTCTTGCGGACATCACGGGCGTCCCGGTGGATGGGTTCGTGCAGGACGGCGTTGGTCGGTCGCTCAAGCGCAACGTGACCTTCGGAGAGCGCGTGGTGTACAGCAACAACCCAGCAGTCAAGAACTCGGTCGTTAGGGGCCACGATCGACTGCGTTATGACCGAAGCACGAGCTCCGTCATGTTGCACAACGCGTACGCGGACCACGACATGAAGATCGACCTCTTTCCTGCCCTCTCGACCGAAAAGAAGAACCAGTGGCGAGACTGGCGCGACAAAGGACGCCAAGTCGCCGCGTACTACACGAAACGCTGGCAGGACAAGTGCCTACTGGCCGCAACGTGCTGAGCTCAGGCGAGGAGAACGCGCTCGTCAATTTCCATTCTACATTCCATTTTGATCTTGAAAAGCTCAATGGTTGCTGTATGCTGCCCGTTAATGAATACTTGGTACTAGTTGGAGGTCTTGATGAATTGTATTGGGGTGCTCACCCTCAGCATTTCGCCGCAAACAAACACTTCTTGTCCCATCGCTTGACGTAATACTCGGTGAGTTGGCGGCCATTGTCTCGCCACCTCAACCACTCGGCCTGCTGCTCCGGAGTGAGGTCTGGGAACAGGTCCAAGTGCATGTCGTGGTCAGCTTTAGCGTCGTGCAGAAGCACGGATCTCGCGGCGTGGTCGTAGCGCAGTCGTTCGGAACCGCGAATGATGGACATCTTACGACTGGGGTTGTTGCTGTACACCACCCTCTCGCCAAACTTGACCTGGCGCTTGAGGGAACGACCGACTCCGTCTTGCAAAAAGCCCTCTTCGGGTACACCGACAATGTCCGCCAGCGTGTTTAAAAGGTCGTACTGCTCGGTAGCATCTTCAATCTTGAGCCCAACCGCGTCACCTAGTCGACCTTCGGCCACGAGCGCACCCGCAACATGATGCACGGAAATGTCACGTGCCTCGGGGATGTAGTTTCCGGCCTCTGGCGCCTGTCCGTGGTCACCTACGACAACGACGATGGTGTCGTTAAGGATCCCTGCGGCGGATAAGCGGTCCATGAACTTGCCAAACTCCATGTCCGAGAAATAGCGCATCTCCTCGTAGTTCTTGATGGCGTCCGCGTATTCCACGCCTTCGTACAACGTGGAGAAGTCGGGCTTGTCCGACTCAGCGTACCAAGTCGGGCGCTCTTCGTACGACACGTGGCTCGAAATCGTGTAATGCGTAAGGAAAAGCGGCTTCTTGGCTTCTCCTTTGGCGATGCGGGCGCTTTGCTCGTTGGTCTTGTTCACCATCAGGTCGCCAAGAAGCTGGAAACTCACGTCGTCGTGCACACCCCAGTAGAGTTCGCGGTGCTCCTTGCCAAACCACTGGTCGGGCGTAATGCCTAAGTCGCTCTCCGCCAACTTAATCATCTCGTTCCGACCCCACACCGTCTCGAAGCCGTGTGAAGGAAGGAACGTGTCCCAGTCGTCGTAGTCGGTCTTGCAGCCGGTGGCGAAGAATGGCTCGTACCCTTTCGCCTTGAAGAGCTGAGGCAAGCCATCGAGCTGGTAGTTCTTCTTTCCGCCGGTCATGCCCGAGTCCGCCACGCTGTCGTAAGGAACCTGCGCGAACAGCAAGCTCTCCACGGAGCGACTCGTCCTCCAGCTCGACCACATATTGCTGAAAGCCACCCCACGCTTCGCCCACTTGTCGAAGTTGGGCGTGACCGTAATGTTGCTCCCCCTGAACAAGTTGGACGGATCCTCCTCGCCAACGAGGTAGTGCGAGTCGTGGTAGCGGAACGACTCCACCACGACGAGCAGCACGTTCGGCGGGTTCTCCTTCTCCACGTTGACGTCAAACGCAAGATCTCCATGGAATCCAGTCGTGCGTCGATACAGCGAGTCCTCTTGGAACAGCTCGTAGTCCTCCGTAGCACTGTGGATGTACGTCTCGGCCGAAATGCTGCCGTTCGCGATGAGCGGCAGGAATCCTTGCGACGACACGAACAACGCGTGCATGAACAGCTCGTTCAACGTCGCATTGAGCGCCGCATACGCCACTAGCGCCGAGCACGCCTGACTGAGCGAGAGCACCATCCCCGGTAGAACCACCAGAGCCACGACGACAACACCCCCTCGCACGCGTGCTCCACACCACCTGTCTCCCTTCACTCCCTCCGTCTTGTCGGCCAACGGGACGTCGTCCACTGCATCCTTCTCACTGGGCGCACTTGTCCCCAAGAAGCGCGTCGTCTCGCCCTCGCCTTCCTCCAAGCTTCTCTCCTTCGCAACAACCTGCCTCCGCTGCACGTACCGGGCCACCAATTGGGCCGCCTCCTCCGTGGGGCTCCACGTCGTCAGGTCCGCCCACTCGTTGCTCGCCCGCACCGCGGCAAAGAGCGTAGCAGTGGCCACGGCCGTCGAGGCACTGGTGTACGCCTGGTTCATCTCCGCGCTCGAGATCTCGGCCGCGCCGGCGTTGCTGGACTCGTGGATGGCCATCTTCACTAAGTCAAAGTTGAATCGCATGTCCCGGATCCGCACGAGCAGCAGGTCCGCCACGAAGGGCATCGCCATGAGTACGAACAGCAGCAGGGACGTTAGGAACGTCACGAGTCGCGCAGTGCGCTGCGCTTGCCGTTGCCGGACGTCCAGCGGCTTCTGCACGCCCACGTCCTCGTCCTCTGCGTCGACTTGCTGATCGGATCCGCGTCGCTGCTTGAGCCAATTGTCCACGATCCACAGCGCCGCGGAGAGGTACGTGGCGCACACGAGGTCCTGCAGTGCCCCGAGCGCTACGGCGCCGGCCTGGACGCCCAGCGTCGCGTCCTTCTCGGTGCCGTACATGGTGATGAGGCTGCGCAGCGTCAGCGCGCGGTAGGCGCAGAAGAAGACGAGGACGACGCCGTAGACGAAGGCCCAGCCGGCCCACGGGACGGAGGACATTCGTAACTTTTGTGGAGCTGCTGGCGTTGGAGACTGTGGGGTACGTTTGCTGTTCGGCACTGGGCGTTTGGATGGAGAATGGCTACATGTACCCCGACGTACTGTATTTAGATTAGAACAGCTGCGATGTATCGTTTCGTTGAAGGGTACACAGGTGCGTGCGAGTGTCGTAAACGTCGTGGATCATGAGACGGGAGCGGGAGCGAAGCACCAGAAGACCTACTAGAGTCTATATAGTAACTATTAGACCATTTGTCCATCGACGTCTTGCCACCATTGCGGGCGAGCACTTCAGCGTCGGCGTCCGATTAGTTGACTGGTTTTTAATCAGCCGTATTAACGCTTGATACTGCAGAGGGGCCGGCTTTGGTGACCCACTTAGCAGTCGTTACGGCGGCAGCCTTCCTACCCAGCGGATCGCGAGTCCTCCTCTTCCATCTCACACTTCGCAGCTGCTGGAGACATTAATAACGAAGACAGCAACGCCAGGCCAAAAAATAGCTCGGCGGTGTTGGTTATCATCACGTAAACGAATGACCATCCCATGCCGCGTTTGGTGTGTATTTAGAAATGCACTTCTACTGCTCGGCATATCCGATGATGGCGACGCACCAGTCAGCGGTAAAGGACAAGGATTTGATCATTGGACGCGCGACGTGAATCATCACTTGTGCCATCATCCTACGACTCGAGCGCGTATCGGAACTAAAACCAGATCGCGTACTTCGTCGTAGACGCCGTTTGCCTATCGGGCATTTGTATCTGTGACAGCATCTTGGCTCCCAGTTACTGAGCGACCATCATCCAGCAGGGCGCCGCAGTCACTGAGGGTCTGGCTCACCTCCGTATCCTGGAACGTACAGCGATTATCGTGCTCCGGGTCTTCTACTCCGCTAACGATTTGGTCTTGTTCGCCTTCAAATAAATGTTCCAGCCCAGCGTCTCCCGCCTAGGCTTCTGGAACGACTGAAGAAGATGGAGATGCCGACAGTTCTGGAGCGCACAATGAAGAACCAGCATTCAGCATGGCGCTGAGTGACCACGAAGGCGACGTGTCGGTGATAAAGGAGACGAGGTATGTGGCTCGACGACGGCAAAATGGGCATTTCTACCCAGAACCGCAAGATTCTGATCGTAGCGGAGGCAGCGTCTCTTGTCGTTATCGATGGCCAAATGTACATGGCGGTCTCAAGAGCATCGTAGACGTTCGTGGCATTGTCATGTGCCAATGGGATGCTATGCGAGACTGTGAAGAGCAGTCTGCTGCACGAGGTAAGCGCGGCTTGCTCCGACCATCCTTGTGAATCAGGACACCTACTCTAACAGGTGGATGTATTGCAGAATCTGTGCGTGTTGGAGATTCTTTGGATATTCCGCACACTACAGAAGGAGGTCCTACCGCAGCCTCATTTAGCAGCCAAATGGCGATACCTGCTCTTCTAACGCCCAATCGACATTAAGGTACTGCTATGATCAACAAGCATGCAATACGCTGGAAATGTATTTAATTAACAGCTCACTTCATCACATAGATAATGAGGTGGCTATTATAATGCCTTCAGTGCGTTCACTCTTCGTGGCGATGTGAGATGATCAAATCGATGTCATCCCGTCTCTCAACGACGCCAGTCGAGCTATCGTGTTCCAATGGAAACTTGCTCCACGCCTTACCGATAACATGCCATCGTGCTTCATTGACAACAACAATCGCAGCAAACTCCTTTGATTTTTTTTACTCAAACCGATACGCTGCACTCATCAGGTAGCAGGCACTTGTTATCTCAACGAGTCGTGTAGTACGCATTAAGCCAGCGGCCGTTGCTCCTCCAAGTAAGCAATTCGCTTTGTTCTTCAGCGCTTAGGTCTTCAAATATGTCGTTTTCCATGTCATGGTCGGTGCGACAGTTGTGGAGCAATGCGTCGTTCGAATGGCGATCGTACTGCAGACGCTTGTTGCCCCGTACTACGGACATTTTACGGCTCGGATTGTTGCTAAAGACGACGCGCTCTCCGAAAGTGACTATGCGCTTGAGTGAGCGACCAACTCCATCTTGTAAGAATCCTTCTTCGGGCACGCCGGTAATGTCCGCGAGTGTATTGAGGATATCGTATTGCTCTGCAGCGTCTTCAAGCTTGAGACCAACAAATTCGCCCAGTCTGCCTTCTGCGACGAGAGCTCCAGCAACTCTGGTAGCTGACAAATCTCGCACTTCAGGTTGATCATACCCGAACTCAGGCGCTTGGCCATGATCTCCAGAGATAATGACAATGGTGTCGTTGAGAATACCTTCTTCGGCCATACGATCCACGAACTTCCCGAGTTCCACGTCAGTGAAGTACCGCATCTCGAGATAATTCCTGATAAGCTCGGCGTATTCTTCGCTTTCGTAGAGCGCCGTGAAATCGGGTTTCTCGGCTTCCGCGTACCACTTCGGGCGCTCTTGGAACGGCATGTGGCTAGAGATGGTGTAATGGGTAAGAAACAAAGGCTTCTTGTCTTCGCTTTGAGCGATGCGGTCACTCTGCTCTTTTGTTTTGTTTACCAGCAAATCTCCGAGAAGTTGGAAGCTGAGATCCCCAGTACAGCCCTCGCTGCTCTTCTCCGTACCACTCATCAGATGAAATGTTCAAGTCGCTTTCAGCAAGCTTCATCATTTCGTCGCGACTCCAAACGGTATCGAATCCATGGGCAGGGAGAAACGAGTTCCAATCATCGTATTCCGTTTGGCATCCAGTGGTGAAAAATGGCTCGTACCCTTTGGCCTTGAAAAGCTGCGGCAGACCTACAAGCTCCACATCCGTTTTACCTCCTGTCAGCCCCGAATTCTCAACGCTATCGTAAGGGAGCTGTGCGTACTGAAGGCTTTCCACGGACCGACTTGTGCGCTAACTTGACCAAAAGTTGGTGAATGCTACGCCCCGTTTCGCCCATTTGTCAAAGTTCGGCGTAATAGTAAGGTTGGTGCCCTTGAAAAGGTTGGAAGGATCGTCGTCGCCGACGAGATAGTGCGAGTCGTGGAACCGGAAGGATTCAACCACGATAAGGAGGACGTTAGGCGGGTCGTCGTCGGTGATATTGACGTCGAAGGCCAGATCTCCTTTGAAGCCTGTCGTCTGTCGGTAGAGTGAGTCATCTTGGAAGAGCGTGTAGTTCTCGGTGGCTGCGTGGATGTAGGTCTCAACCCACGGCGAGCTTCCATCAGTCTCGACCGATACGAGACTTTGAGAAGTATCGCCCAGCGCATGGGCAAATAATTCATTCAGAGTCGCATTTAGAGCAGAGTACGCCACGACGGGTGAACATGCGCCAGCTATTGCCACCACAGCAAGGGGCACGAGAACTAGAGCCACCGAAACAACAGAAACTTGAATTCCACGTCGATACAGGAGCTCCGTCCTCTCTCGATCGATGATACTGGAACGTGGAGCATCATCAGTTGCCAAATGACAAAAACTCAAACTGCTAGGCGTGTTTGAGTCGGAATTTCTACTCGACTCCTCAAGCTCCAGCACGATTTCCTCGAGTTCGTGGTCATCTTCAGCATCGTCACTGCTGGATTTGGTGGACACTGACCGAAGTCTGCTTTCTTGTCTTCGAAATCGTGATCTCACTAAAGCAACGATGGGGTCTGTTGGACTCCACCGCGAGAGCTTTGGCCAGGGCGCAAACGTACGGGCACCAGCAAAGATTCCAGCCGCAATAGCTGTGATTGTTGCTGCCACGTACACTGCGTTCATCTCCTTGCTGCTCATCGCACGGCCACTAGATGAAACGTAAAGCGGGCGTCTCGTAGACGAACGAGCTGTAAATCAGCTGCAACAGGCCCCACTGCGCCTACAAACAGCACCCACGAGCTAATGAAGTCGAAGCTCATCGCCAGGATATGCCTTATGTTCTGGTTTCTTGGTACTTCCGCGCTATCGACGTCCCGAGCTGCAGTCCCCAACACTTCCAGCAACATGTCAATGAACCACAACACGAAAGCGAGATACGTAGCGCAGATGAAGTCTTCCAAGAAACTAACGCAAAGCACGGCGATCTCCACTGAAAACTTGCAGTCCGCTTCAGTCCCGTACATCTTGATCAACGCCGAGAGCGTCACACACCGAGAAACGAAGCAAAATAAGAGCACGGAGGAGTAGACCAGCCCCCATCCGAGCCACGGTCTAGTCCAAACATGCCGAAGCCACTCCATGAAGCACAGTCGGTCTTAAAGCTCGTCGACGGGTGAAGATTGATTAATGGGCTCTCTGGGGAAATACTTCGACGTGTTCAAGTCCGCAGTCATGGTCCGACACAGTAGGTCGGAATACTTTCCGGTCCCTTGCGCACAACTTCAAGGCTCCACACGCGTACTCACGGCCGCGAGTGGTTTCATTGGGTGGGGGCACGTTAACGTGCGAGGCTGAAGTGCAGCGCGCAGGACATTCCTCTCAGATAGCAAGGGACACTGAACAGCAGCAGCGTGCCGAGCAAATTTAATCAGTCACTGCGAGCTCCAATCCTGGTGAGTTCTGCCTCGTACGTGTCCATCATCGCACCATTCATGGCTCAGAAGGTATTTTAATACCTTAAAAAAATAGTGAAGGCACCACGCTGATCCCCACAAGCGCACCCCACGTCTGACGTGAGTCATCGCCGCGTGCGTTACACGTTACCAGTACGGACAGCAAAAAGGAACCCAGGTTGCGTAACGCGTGGGCGCTTTCAATAACGCCAACCACTACATTAGTACATTGGTTTTGTGGCACGTAGTCCTTGGGATCGTGGGCTTGCAAAATCCAAATCAGGTGCCGAAGGACTCCACATGATGGCAGCAGATGTGCCCAGAAAGTATTTGACTTCGTCTTCATCGTCGAGTTGAAAAGTCCGGCGTCTTTCCTCGGCTCCTGGTCGGGCGGACACTTGAACTCGCCACACAAGCGAAACACTGACCGATTTTCCTCGCGTCATGCACTCGACCGCTGCTGAGATGGTGGTGCTGGAGGAGAGACCCTCCGTATCGGATACCAAGACCCCTCGACGGCACTGTGGGAAGCCTGTCGGCCTGATCCGAGTCGTGAAGAGGTCGTCACTATGGAGGCGACGCTGGCTAGGCTGGGCTTTCGTCTACGCGGTGGTGCTGCTCTTCTTCTTCATCTACCGGTGCATCGGTCTCAAGCCACTGGTCACGATGTACGGCACTCGGAAGGACTGTACGCCGGATGTTGAGGCCGCGGCGTTGGCGCTCGGGTTCCTCGAGGATTTCGTGTGCGCGACGTATTTCGCCTGTTCACTTTGGGTGTTCGACACGGCGAAGCACTTGATCGGGGAACGGTTCGCTCTCCGTAAGGATGAAGTGCAGGAGAAGCGGGAGAGATTCGCGTCACGGTTCTGCGGCAAGATGGCGACGTTCCTGGTGTCGTGGCTGCTCTTCATGGCGATGGCAGCGCCATTCGTCGCTGACTTGCTCATCGTGCGGCTTCGGGACATGCGGTTCACGTTCGAGCTGGTCGCCATGGCGATCCACGAGAAGGACAATGCTAGCAACGCCTCGATCTCTCAGTCGGAGGTCCACGAGGCGTACATGCACGTGGGGGGTCTGGTGGTCGTGGCGACGTTCTTCGCAATCGTGCGTACCTGCGCGGGTTGGGCGGATCTGTCACGCTGGAATCCAGCTTTTGCTTTGGTGGAAATTGTGACGAAAGGAAGGTCTGGGGCGGGGTGGAAGAGCTATGGAGAAAGCTGCAAGACTACGCAGGAGATGACGAAGGAGAACCAAGAAGAGGCTATCTTGGAGGCTGGAGAGACGACCCAGTACCTGGTCTCGACGTCGCCTGACAGCGCGAGCTTCAGCGACGCGAGCACTGACACATCGGCAGCCTCGAACAAGCCTCGATTTGATCGTTTGGCGCTATTCAGACTCTGTGCTTTGGTCGTGCTTCTGGTTCTCGGACTTGTTGTCGTGCCTGTGATTGTACTTGCAATAAGCCGCGCGTGTTCATCACTTGTGGCCTACTCGGCGCTCAACGCGACGCTAAATGAGCTTTTCGTTCGTGGGATCCATGTCACAACGCAAGGCTTCGCACCGACGGTTGCTGACGGCACAATTGAGCATGCTGGTGTCTACATCCACTCGGCGACAGAGAACTACACGCTCTTCCAAGACGACTCCCTTTACCGGCGGACGACCGGCTTCCATGGCGATCTCGCTTTCGACGTCAACGTCACCGATGCAGACCCTCCGAACGTTGTTCTCATCGTGGTGGAGTCATTCCGATATCACGATTCGCATTATCTCGTCGGCCAGGAAGACCCATCGAACCTGTTCAAGGGGACCAACATCACGGTCACGCCAAACTTCGATAGATGGGCAAAGCGTGGCGTGGCGTTCAGCAATATGTGGTCCAGTTGGCGAACTAGCCGCTCGGTAGAGAGTTTGCTGTTCGCACAGCTCCCATACGACAGTGTGGCTGACTCCGGCTTGACAGGGGGCAAAAAGGATGTCGAGCTTTCTGGTCTGCCGCAGTTTTTCAAGGCCATAGGATACGAGCCGTACTTCACGACCGGATGCAAGACTGACTACGATGACTGGGACGCGTTCCTTCCTTCACATGGCTTCGAGACTGTGTTGAGTCGGGACGAGATGATGGCGCTTGCCGAAGGTTACCTCAACATTACGTCTAACGAATGGTATGGAGACGCTCACCGAGGTTTTGGCTGGGGCGTACACGACGACTTGAGCTTCCAACTGCTCGGCGACCTGCTGATTAACAAGACAACGGAGCAAACGGAGCGTGTGGCCCAAGGACAAGCCAAGAAGCCGCTGTTTGTCAACCACTATACCA
Source organism: Phytophthora pluvialis (assembly GCA_001314425.1). Classification (NCBI taxonomy): domain Eukaryota; phylum Oomycota; class Peronosporomycetes; order Peronosporales; family Peronosporaceae; genus Phytophthora; species Phytophthora pluvialis. The sequence continues at coordinate 6,899 of LGTU01000108.1, read as the reverse complement.
TCTCCAGCCACACGCCGTTCAAAGATCGCCCAACCTGGTACGCGGAAGCCATTAAGCCCGATTTCTCGGCGCTCTACGAAGACGAAGAGTACGCCGATGTTGTCCGAGCTTACTTGGAGATGCGCTACTTCACGGATATGCAGCTGGGCAAATTCTTGGACCGCATGTCCGACAAGGGCATACTCAACGACACAATCGTCGTGATTGTTGGCGATCACGGCCAGGGGCCTGAGGACGGTCTGGATCTCCCCGAGGCTCGAGAAATATCTGCAACACGCGTTGCTGGTACAATTATCGCGGAAGGGCGATTGGGTGAGTCGGTGGGGCTTATGGTGGATGACGCTGTGGAGCAGTACGATATTCTCAACACGCTGGCAGACATCACTGGTGTGCCCGAAGGCGGGTTCTTGCAAGACGGCATTGGTCGCTCGCTTAAGCGCAACGTCGCGTTTGGCGAGCGTATCGTATACAGCAACAACCCGAGCCGGAAGATGTCGGTGGTGCGTGGTCACGAGCGTCTGCGCTATGATCGCTATTCGGGCTCCGTGCTACTACATAATGCTGACAGTGATCACGAAATGGAGAACGATCAGTTTCCAGCTCTTAGCCCCAAGGACAAGACGGACTGGAGGACAAGACGCGATAATGGCCGCCGTATTAATGCGTATTACACGAAGCGATGGGACAGCAAGTGTTTAGCTGCTGGGGAATGCTAGAGATGGGAGAAATGTTTTGGTTACTATTTTGTTATCGGGCTCACTGCGTTCAAAATGAATTACGCACGTACATGCGCTTGCTTGCTGTTATTTGCTCATGGATATGACGAAGAGGCTCGGTTTACTTGTCCATGTAGACCAACCTGCAGGGATCCGGAAAAACAAACAAACAGTTTATTCCAAGTAGATACGTCGTTTCCATGAAATAAATACGTCCTCCTGCCGAAAATAAATGCAAAACTGTCACGTTGAATGTCATTAAACTGCGTAGACTTCTCCAAATTTACAGTGGAATGGACGAGGAGAATCCCTTTATGTGGGTGTTCTCGGTACGTCCCTGAGGACGTCCTCTACATGTACCACGAGCAGTGGCTCGCCAAAGTTGGTGCGTCAATCTGTTCCTTTCCGGAAATGCAGCCCCACAGCCACCAATCATCTCAGAGCACCATGAGCCCTTCTAAGGCCAACTTCACCGACGAGGAACGCCAACTCATCTTGGACGAGCCTCTAATTTGTAACAACCTCGTTTTGCCTGTGGGTATCTTTACGGATATTGCTAGGACACGGAACTGCTACCATCTACAATCAACCAAATATGGAAGGCGCATCTTGCGGCTCGGTTCGCGGAAGAGCAAGAAAGCAAAGCGATGCGGTAGGAAGAAGAAAAACCGCCCCGAAGCCACGGTGAAGTTGAGGGCTGTTTCTATCGAAGATCGTCAGGTGGTTATTGGAAGACGGTATGCTTAACTTAAAGACTTGCATTTATTCTCTTGATGCCCTCTAATAGACCGACGCGCTCAGTCGTTGGCAAAAGGAGAAGTGAGCTCCTTTTGCCTCCAAGACCATCATCGCGCGAGTTGTGCTGCCTGCAAGGGGGCTCCCCCTTGCGGGCAGCCGTTTACTAGAGCTGATTGGCTCGTTTGTCGTAGCCTTATGATTGGCTCTCCCATCCTCATCGGGAGAGCCACCTATCTTGATAGCTGGACACTTGTCCAAGCTTCTTATCTCAAACTATTGGCCCCTCCCTCTGCTCGGGCTTGGGACCAAACTGAGTTCTAACACTCCCACTAAGTGTTCAAGCTGTTTGTAGGTTTTTTACACCAATCTTGGCTCTCAGAATTGTGAACTGTTTTGGAGGAAGAGCCTTAGTCAGAATGTCTGCAGCCATGCTTGCCGTTGGGCAATATTCTACAAGCAGACGTTGGTCTTCCACCAAATATCTAGTAAACAAAAACTTTATCTGAATGTGTTTGCTAGCTTTATGATTTCCAGGGTTCTTAGTGATGCTTATAGCTGATCTGTTATCGCACCACACTTGCACTGGCTTCGTTTGATGAAAGCCCATTTCCGATAGCAAGTGCCACAACCAATCGCTTTCTTTTGCACCTTCACTCAGCGCGATAGGCTCTGCTTCTGCAGTGGACAGGGAAATGCATCCTTGTATGCTACTGCACCACGATATGCTGCAGTCTGCCATTTTAATCACATATCCCGTGATCGATTTACGTTCTTTTGATTGACACGCGAAGCTCGCGTCAGTGTACACTTCGTAAATCACGTCTCTCGGTTTCCCATCAAGATATAGACCGTACGTTGACGTTCCTTTCAAGTATTTTAGCACTCTCCTGACTGCCTCCCAATGCGCTTTGTTGTAGCACGACAGATACTTGCTTAATCCCCTTACTGCATTTCCAATATCCGGTCTTGTACCTCTCACAAGGTACTGTAGCGATCCCACTAACCCTCTATAGTCAAATTTCTGAGCTGCTATCTGTTCAGCAGTCATCTTTGTTTCCGGCTCTAGCTCAAGGCCTGCTATTTGAGGTGTCGCTACTACTGAACTGTTCTCAATGTTGTACTTTTTCAGCAGCTCTAACCCTTTCGTGACAAAAGGGAGCAAAACGCCCCTTTAAGCTGTTTGGCAAAACAATGTTGAAATCGACCATCTTAAAGGAAGCATTTTGCTTCCGTTACACAAGTTCAACATAGAATCAACCGTACTTTATAACAAGTTAGAAAAGGTGCTATCAGTAATCACACGTCCTCACAAAAACAAAGTATTATACGCATTTCTCTTGTACCGACAAATCACAGTGGATCCGATGTCGCACGGGACATGGCTAGATAGAGTCCCTTCTTCGTAAACAGAGGTCAAAGTAGAGATTCTACCTGCGACTAAAGACTAATGACCTAAGTTTGTATAGTATAGTTCAGAAAGGTGGCTCGCGAAAGGGTTAATATGTATTGGTGTTGTGAGATTGACATTGTCTTTTCCGTTCTGTTCCTTCGAACTTCCATCTTCAAAATGTAATGGATACCTCCCAATCTTTCACCTTAAATCTCATAGACAGTTCTGCTTTGATTTTGTTGACCAGTCGCATACTTTTCGACATGATCGTTAGGTCATCAACATATACCACAATGATGATCCATTCATCTCCCACTTTTTGTAAGTAGATGCAAAATTCCTTGTTGCAACGGACAACATATATTTGTGTGAGAAACTGGTGAAGTACCCGGTACCAAATCCGTGGTGCTTGCTTTAGCCCATATAGGCTCTTCCGAAGTTCCCACACGAATCCCTCTTGTCCAGGGGCATGATATCCAGGAGACTGTCTCATATATATGCGTTGGTCGCCTTCCATTGTCCCGTTCAGAAAAGCTGTATGAACATCCATCTGGTGGATATGACAGTCCAAAATGGTGCCGATTGCTAAGACTAGTCGGAGAGACTCGAATCTAGCCACGGGTTCGTAAACCTCGTCAAAGTCAACCCCAAACTCTTGGTGGTTACCTTATGCAACGAGCCGTGCCTTAAACCTTTCAACGACACCATTTGCATGGTACTTTACCACAAGTACCTAGTGGCACGGCAGTGCCTTTCTGCCAGGTGGTAGTCGCACAAGTTTCCATGTGCCGTTGTCAATCAGTGAATCGTACTCAAGATCCAACGCTTGGCGCCACTGCTTACTATATGGCCCTCGCAAAGCTTCCTTGATATTGCGAGGGATTGGAATCTTGTTTAGCACCATGTCTTCGGCAATGACCTTATCCAATTGTGTTTGGAAACAGACGTAGTCTCCGGATCGAGTCGGCCGTTGTGTCTGACGGCGCGGTCTCTTGGACTGCTTACTAGTTACTCCCACTGATTCCACTAACCCTCGTTTCCCGTTCGGTACTCCCACTGTTTGTACCGACTCTTGTAGCAGTGCCGACTCTATCGCAATTGCGGTAGGTCGAGCAGTTTCTTTACTCGATTCTTCTTCTTTACCAAATGCCCGCACCACAATATCAACACTACACTGTGTGTCGAACATAACGTGCGTGAGAAGTCTGTAACTCTTGTACTCATCCGATACTCCTAAGAATCTGCACTTAATTGCACGAGCGGATAGTTTCTTGTCTTTCCGACGTTCCTCTTGGGCATGCGCAAACGCTACCCCATATTTGGAGGTCACTTGTGTTGGGTGTTTTTCCATAGACCATTTCGTATGATGTCTTATTGCCCAGTCTGCTTATGGGAGTTATGTTCTGCACGTACGTCATGTACATGAGTGCTTCTGGCCACCAGCGCTCAGCCATACTGGCATCCTTTGGAACACAGCGGTCTTTGCTCATTTTTGTCTGGTGATCACGTTCCGCTGCACCATTCTCTTCCGGACAGTATGCGTTAGATATCTGGAACGCAATTCCCTTGTCTTTGCAAAACGTTTTGAACGCTTGGTTCACAAATTCAGTGCCCCTGTCCGATCTAATGCGCCGTATTGTGAATTTGCCTTCACGCTCTAACTCTAAGAGCAGCGTGTTCACTTTATCATTAACTTCGCCTTTATTACGCAGCACATATGTCCAGCGCCACGACGATTGGTCGTCAATGATACTCAGAACATATCTTATAGTTCCTATAGTTCCGTACACCCCTATTGTTTTCAATGGTCCGTTTGTGTCCATATGGATGGTGCTTATAGGGCGTTCATCCCGAGATCCCTTCATATTTCTGTAGGACATCCTCCTCATTTTTATCTCTGCACATGTTGAGCAGAAGAAGTTTATTTTCCGTAATTTTGTGCTTTCAGCGTATGGAATGCCTTTGGCGAGTTGGTTGCTCATCATCTCAATAAGCTTTTCCTTGTTAAGGTGTCCTAGTCGTATATGCCATTCTTTCATGAGACTCTCAATTTTGCTAAGATTTGGAATAGCCAGTGGCTTGCAAGGCATTGCTTTAATAGCGTTGCATGTTCTTTTCCTTTCTTTTACAGTACAGGCTTGCACGTAATACGCCCCATTAAATGCCTTGGCCACAAACACTAATTTGTGTTTCCATAGTACAAATTTGTACAACCCACTATTACTGGCTATAATTTGGTAGCCTGTTTTCTTAATCCAATATTCACTCAAGATATTTGACGTAGCATGGGGTACTAGTGCCATATTTCCAAATTGTATTGACTTAACCCCTGTTGGACCCATCAAAGACAATTTAACAGTACCAACAAATGTATTTCTCAGTTTAGAGCCCTGTCTAATTGTAAACACGTAGTCTGAGTTGGGCTGTTTCGCCACGAAGGCCGACGTGCGACCACTCAAGCCGTATCCGCATCCTATATCCTATATCCAAAACCCAACACTCATCTGTTAGCTCAGTGAGCGGCTGCAACAGAAACGGATAAAGCTGACTCACCTTGTCTTCGAATGCCTGCGCCTTCTCCTCGAGTTCCTCAGTGGCAGACGTGACCGCCACGTTGTTGGCAGGGGTGACAGTTGCCCCATCAAACTCGTCCATGTCATCGTCACTGCCGCCTGGCGCAGAGCTGGACACAGCCGGTGAAGCAGGCGTTGCACCTCCCGGCGTCATCGGCGTGTCGCTTGAGCCTGGCGTCATTGGCGCATCCCTGTCCAGCGTCGGCTGTTTCTCATCAGAAATCTTGAGGCGCTGCAGAGCCGCAGCGTCCACCGGAATCCCTTTGCGGACCACACTCTGGGCAGGCTGTACCTTCTGCACCCTGGCATGATCCATCTTGCGGGCCTTCAGCGGGCGTGGGTCGCTGTAAATGTTCTTGCGGCCGACTCCCATGGCAATATCTGCCTTTCTCTTGGGGCAGTCCCGCTTGAAGTGCGGCTCAATGCCGTCCATGTCATTGTGTGCGCCGTTGCAGTAGAAGCAGGCATTCACACGCTCATCGTCCATGGGTAGCGGCGCTGCCTTGCGCTTGCCTGACCTCTTGAACGGCCCTTTCTTGTTACCAGCCGTGCCCCTGGCTGCATAGTTGACCGGCACCGGAGCAGGCTGACTACTCGACTTGCCCATCTCCTGGATCTCCGCCCGGCTCTTGTTGCCGAAGGTGGCCTTCATCTTGTTCTCCACCTTTCCAAGGTGAATTCCTCGGGCGAAAACGTTACGCTTGGCCCCCACAAGTGGCTTGGAAGCAGAGACAGCACCTTCCCAATCATCAGCTGGCTGGGAATCAGGTGCACCCTCAGTGTCTCTTGGCCTTGACGGTTCAGTCGGTTCCGCACAGTCCGCAGACGCTGAAACAGCTCAGCTATACTGGCGAAATCCATAGTCAGGGCAGCCTCAAACTCTTGGATCATGTCCACCATGCGCATGGCGTTGTTCAGCCCGAAATCTGCCTCGAGCTGTTGCCAGAAGGCTGGCACGGGCTGTGACGCAAGCGGGGTGCTTAGCTGGGTCATGTAGCCGTGCGACAACGTCTGGTTGAACAGGTCCCGCAGATAGGACACCTGCTCGACCAGGAACGCCATTTCCAGCTGATGCCGATTACGCTCATCTTCCGGGGCATCCGCACCCGGCTCTGCAGCTTGGGCAGGCCGTGTCAGTGTGATAAGGCCGGGAGAAGATTCCCCCCCCCCCGACCCATCGTCTCGGCCGCCCATGCTCTCATCCCAGACTGGACATGGAGTTGATTGGTGGATGGATGCAGCGCGGTCTGAATTGTCGCACGGACTTCAACCCAGAACTGGCCTGTGATCTGGGTGATGGATTTAAGGCGAGTGAAAGTTCTGGACTCTGGGCTGGCCCACGCTGAGCTAACCAAAGTCCCGGGTGATCGGTCTGAGCTCCAACCTGGTTTCAGCTGTACCCAAGTTCCGGAGTCTGAGCGGCGGAGGTCTGAGTCTGTGTCAACGGAGTTCGAGCTGGAGCCGGTCTGAGCTTGGAGTCTG